>ML104936.1:206134-333198 GCA_003697995.1 Taxidea taxus jeffersonii | reverse complement strand
TTTTTTTTCAACTATTTGTTGGTGCTCATCTAGCAAACATATATTGCATGCATTATATTGTAGGTCGTATGTCAAATGCCAGGGTTTTAATACTGAGTAAAAGGTCTTCATTCTCATAGAATTAATTTTCTATTGGTAGAGAAAAATAAGAGAAATTACTTCTTACTTAGTGCTTATGATGTGCTAGGCACTTTGATAAGTACTTAAATGCATTTTTAGTTTGTACTGATAATGGTTTGAGTTTTCAATTTTATAATAATGAACATCAGCTAATTTAAAGCACATAATGAGTGTGCTCATGCACACATATGAACACAGGCTTTATAAAATGATATATGAATGTAATATATAGGGTTATGTATAATATTTTGAAGCTTGCAATATGCATACTTTTTATATGCTTTTTAATTTATAAAATAAAACATTTGAATCATAAAAATAAAATAAAGTTTCTATTTATATATTTATCAGATCATATTTTTTTCTGCCTGGCTAAGGAACATCTTGTTGCCTTATGGCTTTAGAGATGCAGAGACATGTTTGACCTTAATTTACATTTTTGGGTATCTCTAGGACAAGAAAATTGCTAGTCCTTTACTCCTAAGAATCAAGTTGGATGAGGAATTACTACCTTTGGCTGGGCTAGAGGGCAGACCATGGCAGTGGCCCAAGAATCTGTGAAAAATGTTCAGATGAAATCCATCGTTAGTCAGGGAGTCTTCTAGCGGTAAGGTGACTGCTGGAAATCCAGCCAGTTTTTCTGACTCTTGGGTACTGTTCTTGATCGGGAACGTCCTGGTAAGTAGATGGATGGTAGCAGCTCTTCTGACAGGTCTTGTCACGTGTGGTGCCATTACCATTCACAAAGTAAACAGGTTCCTTTTTCTGTACATTAGGTGATCTCAAAGTGTTCCCCATACATGTGATAAGTGTGGTAGAGGACTGAACTTCAACAATTTCATTATAACTAGCAAGAAACTGAGGATGAGGGAAACCAATTTCCACTCTAGTTGGGACAGATATACCAGAAGTCCCAAATTCTAGTTTGTCTCATAGGTAACATTTTCTTTTTAACAAGGAGGGCTTGAAGGCTTTGCCAAGAGTACAGGTGCTGCCTCCATGACCCCAGGGATAATGGACAGCAAGATGTGGAATGTCATAGGCTTAGGTTATGTAATAGCCTCTGTCTCCAAAAGAACCCACTGTGAAGATAGTAATTGGTGTTCTAATGGTGTGTAGTGCAGAGCCAAGAAGGACATGTTTTGTACCAGAAATTCTTAGTTGGTCCAGAGATCCCAGGACACACACAAGGAGACCGCTACAACCTCTACAACGAAGGAGTTGGTGGGGTCATGAACATATATACAGTCTGTTGCATTGCAGTTGGGGCAGATTTTAGAGTCTTTTGTTGCAGTGGTGGCACTCTAACTGGGCCAGTTTAGGAATATCCATGTAAGTGGGTTTAAGTGTAATATATAAATGAGGAGTGCATTGCCTCCCAAATGCAAAATGGCCTGCATGAAGTTAGGCTTATGTTAATGTTGTGGGTTACTGAGGGGGTCAAGAATTGTTTCTTAACAATGTCATGATGTCACAGCCCTTGATTGACCAAATAACACACAGGAATATTTATTAAGTTGGTGGGGCCTTTTATTTTGCGTGGTGCAATAGCTCATCGTCTTTTTTTTTTTTTTTCCTTTGTGAGGAACTATGTATTTTTATATACTAAGCAAGTATGTAATAGGCATCTTATGGGATTATTCCTTCAGAGACTTCCAAATCAGTATCATACTTAGGGGACTTCCCTACAGGCATTTTTAGTTTATGGATTATGAGTTTATGGATTGGGTTTGGATTTACCTCTTTTCATGTTCATGAGCCCTGCTGCTCAGTGAAACCCAGAGCCTAGGTCAGTATGTATTTTCACAGTTATTTGATAGAGTGATAGTATTCTCTGTCCCTTTAAGAGGGGTGGACATGAAACTTCTGTGGCTGCTGTTTGGAGTCTATGCCTGGGGAGGACCATGGTTGTTTTATTTGATAACTCTGAGGATCAGGTTCTATTTTGGTGAAAGAAGCATAGGCAGCAGCAAAGGTTTTTTGTAGGCTCCTAGTGAGCTGTTTGATTTTAGGAGTATGGACATCAGCAAGCCACATTAACTGTTCTTTCACACTTGAGTAACAACCCAGTAGGCTTACATATTGCACAGAATTGTAATTTTTTTTTTTTTCCTTGAGAACTCTGTAGAATAGGGTCTGATGCCTTCCTGAGATACACAACCAGTGATCATGGGCCAAGAGTCGTTCCTACGCCTTGTGCTAAAATTGTCACCTATGACTTACACTAAAATTGAGGCATAAAATTCAATCCAATATGCTTAGTAGACCTATGCCAGTACATATGCCCAGAGCCCCTTTAAGGAGGACCCTAAGGCCATATTCCTTTACTTAAATGCCAGCTACTCTAACTCCAACTTAAGTTGGTTGAATCTATAAAAGTTTGGTAGGCTGTGTAAATATAGCACAAAGCAGACCAAGACTAGCTTATAAGAGCTGAATGAAATGTCCAGATAACATCCAGCAAGGAAATTGG
This sequence comes from Taxidea taxus jeffersonii, assembly GCA_003697995.1. Classification (NCBI taxonomy): domain Eukaryota; kingdom Metazoa; phylum Chordata; class Mammalia; order Carnivora; family Mustelidae; genus Taxidea; species Taxidea taxus. The sequence continues at coordinate 330,605 of ML104936.1, read as the reverse complement.
GGTAGGGGGTCTTAAAACTATACAGAGCAGAAATTATCAACAACCTACATGAAACTGGAAGTGTTCTCTTTCCCAGATATTTTATAAAGTAACCTAGCCAAGACCTAGATTTCTACCTTGTGAAACACGAGGACTGTTATGCATTCTTATACTTTTGACCTGTAGAACTGTGAGATAATGATGGGAAGGTGTCCTAAACTGATCAGGTTTTGGTAATTTGTTACAGTGATAGAAAATGAGTACAAGATGCATATACATTTTGGGTGTGGCTTTTTGAAATAAACATATGTTTTCTTTTGCATAAATACCCAGTAGTAGAATTGCTAGGTTATTGGGTAGGACTATGTTTAACTTTATTAGATAATGCCTATAAAAATGTTTCCCCAAACTATTGTATATTGTTTTATATTTCCACTAAAATGTGAAAATAAGGTCTTCAGTTTTTCTACATTCTTGATAAAACTTTTAGTTTTATCTTTTTAGTTTTAGTCATTCTGGGTATTAGGAAAAATTTTCTTATTCTGACTTTAATTTGAACTTCCTCAGTGACTAATAATGTTGAACATCTTTTCATGTGGTTACTGTCTATATATTCTTTTGTAAATATATGTTGAAAATATTTTGCCAATTTTTAGTTGTGTGTCTTTTTTACATTGAGTTATTTGAGTTATTTATATTTTTACATATTCTAGAAGAAAGCTCATGGTCACACATATGGCCAATATCCAGCTTACATTTTCACTTGCTTAATGATGCCTCTGAAGAACAAAATTTTTAATTTTTAACTAATTTCTTCTATTTTTTTGCATGTGCCTTCTCTAGAGAATTGTGTCCCTTTCTGTTTTTTGAAGATATTAATTGATAAGAAGTTTTAGTAATCATTTTGTAGGCATATTGCCATACCCCTTTTACTTCAAATGGCTCCATATTCCACAAGATCACATTTTTAAATAAAATCATGCTTAGTGTACAAGGTGTTATCATTTAACATCTTTAAGTGACCAGTATATTATTTCAATTAATTATTTTCATATTTCTAATTAAATGTGACCTTTTAAAAATAGAAAATTACTACTTAAGTAATATTCAAAGAATATTACTTTGAAGTACTTTGAATATACTTTGAAGTAATATCTCATTAAAGTAAATTCAGAGATTGGGTTGCAAACAAACTGAGGGATTTGGAGGGGAGAGGAGTGGGGGTTTGGTTAAGCCTGGCGGTGGGTATTATGGAGGACACATTGCATGGAGCACTGGGTGTAGTGCATAAACAATAAATTTTGGAACACTGAAAAGAAATAAAATAAAATGGAAAAACAAAAACAAAAAAAACAAAAACCCCTCAATTTCAAGAACTCTGTAACATGTCTGTAAGGAAACACAAGATAATTTCAGTTTTTCTTGTGATCAGCAACCCTGTTTTCATGCAGTGTTGAATAATGAAAGTTAAGAAATTCTTAGCTTTACTTTTATCCTTTCCACTCACCTCTAACCACAATTGTTGCTGATTTTATGCCCTTGGCTTCTCCCCCCACAAAAGTTCTGCCACTATGAAAGGGAATAAAAATGATCACTTGAGATTCATCCATGTGAATTCACCTAAGTGAGGTTATCATCTTATATGTCAGATTCAGGAGCTTATATTCACAACACTGGGTTTTTAAATTTAAATTCCAGCTACACTTCTTTAAAACTTTTCAAGCTGCATTAGATAATCAGTATTATCTTGTCTTGGCCATTTTGGATAGGGGAAGCCAAAGAGCTGTGCTGCAGTCTAATTTACCTTTGCCTAAGAGACCCTAACTACTCTACCGTATCTGTAATTGTTTTCACTGCTGTTAATTCATAGCGTTAATTCACTGTAATTGTCCTCTGTTCTTGTCTTTCTCTCTTTTTCTGCGTTCTCTAGTTTTAATTGAGCAATTTATATGATTCTGTTTCCTCCCCTGAATTGGCATATCTATTATACATTTAAATTAGTTCACTTTAGCTTGTCTAATAAATCTGTGTTCTAGTGGAGTGGTCACATGTATTGTGTGTGTGTGTGTGTGTGTGTATTTAATCAGCCCATCTGTTTTGCCGCTGTTTTTTGATAGCATGTCCCATCTTGGCTGCGTTCCCTTGCTCCTTGAACTGTGTCTATCCTTCACCTTTTGACCATAAATCACATAAATTTTTGTGGTGTTTTCTTGTTTGTATGTGTGTGTGTTTGTCTGCTTGTTTGTTTTTCTTCACAGTTTGAACTACAGCTCCCTTTTCTCTGTGTACCAAGAACCTGTCAAGGTGGAAATTTCTTGTACAGTAAATCCACCTCACTTTCAGGTTACCTGTTTGCCTTGGATCTTTGGTGGTGGACACATACTTTTGCTGATACCATTTTAGATCTAAATTAGAATTCTCTGAGCCACCCCCAGGATCTTAGCCAAATGGAGCCTATGGTCCCTCCACCCACTCAGAGAAAGTATGGTAGTACAGTGACCATTTTACCCAGTTAAACTTGATAGTCTTGATGGAACTGATTTATTAAGAAAGGCAGATTTAAGCAAAAGCATGTTTGTAGTTTCTTCTAGCATATGAATAGCACCACAATAGTGCACAAACATAAATGTCTTTAGAAATGAGTAAAAATGATCACCCTGAAGAAAACTGTGAGATATTTTGAAAAAAAAAATTGTATGAGATGTGAAAGCATTAGCTATATTTAGCAAAAAGGAATGTAGGGCCCATATTAGTTAGAAAATTTTAAGGGATCAGTGCATTGCAATTCTAATCAGCATTGCTACACCTCCCCCATGTTGGATGAGATCCTACACATGGAAGTTAGGAGGATAAGAAGGAATGTGGAAGAACATTTTATGCTTATTTTTTCCCCACAGAGAAAGAAAAAAGAAACTCATTAAAAAAAAAAAAATCTCAGCTGATCAACAGTTCATTTTTTGCTTGCTTTGACTTCAGTAGATTTATGGATAACTTAGGTGACCTCAGTGAGTATGTTCATAGTTTGTATTATCTAGATTGGGGTAACAGACATATGTGAAATTGGACACTACCTTGCCTTGGGAAATGGAAATCCTAGTAACTCTGTGGGACTGATTGTTCTGGAAAAACAAACATTACTGTGGTTATCCCATCATTGGGCATAAAGTGATGGATCTTGATTGGTTGTGAATGAACACATATATGTAACCCCAGAAGACTTGTGTAGAGTCAAAAGAGTTTGAATAACTTTTTATTATTCTAAGTATTGACAAATAGCTCCTAATTCATGTTGACATGTGCCTTGGTATGGTTGAGGACTTTATTTCCCTTATGACCCAGTTTCATGAAGTCTTTTGTATGCCTTATCCTCAGACATCACTGTGGAAAAGTCAATGACCTGTCACAAATAAGAGCCAATAGAGATATTTAATTAGTGCCCTTGGAGCAAAGGGGGACAGAGGAGACACAAACTTGTAAGGCTGGAGGCTCATTAACTATACTTCTTTTAGTAACTTAGCAAAAGATCTGATTCAGCTCATCTGAGCTAGCTGGAGAAGGAGAGGTTGATAACAATCTAAATTATAAATTCTGGCCTCTTTTAAAAAGGCCAGTTCCCAGATTAAGAAATTTGCCTTGCTACTAGATATTCTGTGTTAGATTGCTATCAATGGCCTCAATTTTTCATTCCTCTCTATATAGATACCCTTTGCTGGATAAATGTACAGAGTCCTGGTTCTCTGACTTCATACTAAGTCCTATGACTCCCTTTGTTCAAAGGAATCATAAATGTGATACCATAAGAAGATTTTTCACTTGTCAATTTTCTGTTCTTGATTTTTCCATCTCTAGTAAAAGGTGATTTGCAAACTAGGCTACTGGAAGAAAAGAAATGCATGGCCTAATTACCTCTGTTTTCTCAAATGATAGCCATCTAAGTTCCAGGCTTGTGAGTATTCCCAAACATGACCAGAAAAGTCATATTGGCTAGGCCAAACCTAGGTAAGTTGTCTATCTGAAGCTTTATGAGCTAAATAAAAGTCCATCATTTTAAGCCACTGAGATTAAAGGTTTCCTAAGCAGCATTATGTGCAGAATGTAATGTGTGCAGGTCCCCTCTCAGTTACGATGTTGACCACTGAGCATGCAGGTTCTCTACACATAACTTTCAGCTTGCTACACTGAGAACTGTGGATTTGTAGTGCTTTATACTACTCCCCTGCTTTTAAGGGTTTTCCCTAGAAATTTTTATTTATATTTGTTCTCTTGTGGCATACCCCTCTGCTTGAGGTGCATTCATAGTCTTTCATTTGACAGCATTTGATTATGTATGTGTGTCCTGGGGAAGGATAAATGCAATTAATGTAATTTATGGAAAATAGAAACTTAGGACAATGACAAAGAATTCCAGGAACAATAAATCTTAGATTCCCCTATAATCTCACCACCTAAAGAAAATTTATTGTCATTTTGTTGTTTCATCCTTGCCTATTTTATGAAGAGATGAAGATAAATAGCAAATTTTATTTTTATTGATCTTTATTTAAAAATATTTTCTAATTTAAGAAATTTGTATATTATTTATAAGCTTGCATCATTTATCATGTATGGATTTATTATTCTTTATTGAGGTCATTTATTTATGTAATTTAGTTAATTTACTTACATAATTTAATTCAGGTAAATAAAAGACAGAAATTGCCTTTATGTTAATCTACTTTACCCATATTATAGGTCAGAAGTAATTTGTTCCTAGTGGACCTAACTGGATTGGTCATTGTGCTGGATCCCAGGGGATGAATGAATTTAGTGGGTTTAAACAAAGCAAGCAGTATTGACTTCAAGTTGAAATAATTGAGAAGCATTTAGGGCCAGGGTAGTAGAGTCAAGAATGGTCCTCAAGTCCAAAAGACTTCAAAGACCAAGTCTGAACATTAGGATATAGAGGGAGTAGTAAGGCTGGATTAGAATGAAGAGTGTATAATAAAGGCTCTATCCACCTAATTGGTGATCTCTCTATTGTTGCATTGATCAGAATCAGATCTCAAATATGTATATACTCATCAGAGAAAACCCCATATACTGGGGTTCTCTCTTCTTCCTGTGAAATCTGCATAAAATTCAACTAGGCTATTTCCATTTCTATTTTGGTGACTGTCCAGTTGCTAGATTTAACCTAAGGTTGTTATGACTGATTATAGCATTAACAATCAAATAGGTACTCCAGTATATATGACTTGAACTGAAAGAATTAATGTTAATACCTACTTAAGGAGTTTGCTGGTTAAAGAAAGAGATGAAAGATAAATCAACCCTTAAACACCTACTGGCACTTAAGACTAGTTTTTCCACTTGGATGCAGAATATTTTGATTGACATTACAGTCAGTTCAGTCACAAAATAGCTGTCAGCTGCTTTATGTTCCTGCTCATGCGTGTAGCCATTTCCCTGTGGCATTTATAGCAAATAGAATTCTTGAACATTTAGGTCTTTTTAATCACTGAGAAGATTGCAATTGGATTTTGGTAATCACTGGCTAACAAAAACCACTACAAACCATTTTAAATATACTTCACTTATTTTTTGTGCATTTAAATCCCCCCTTTCCTTCTTTATTTTCATTTAAAATGGATTGAAAGAAAAGCTAATGGCATATTTCTGATAGTTTACCTCTATTGACATTACAAATCCAGCTGTCAGTCTGATAGCAAATCTCCTTAGCATGAATGATTCAAGGAATTTCTTGGAAGTGTAATAAGTTACAGCAAGAATTTAAGCTAAAATACTAGCCTAAAACCTTTGTTTTTCCAGATGAGTAGAAACATTTTAAAAGAGGAAAATTAATATGCTGCAGTCTGAGGCTAAACATAAGGGGTAAGGATAGCATATAATATTTTGAGAAAGAACAAGGTCAGCTATGTGAATTAATAAGGTAGAGATTTATGATGAAACATTAAATTTGGCAGGCAAATAGACTACCTGGAATCTATGATGGTCAAAGGCAGCACTAGTAGGGATTGATTCAAGACTGAAGGTCCTAGTAACTGAATTATTGAATCTAAATCAATTCTGAAAATACCAACACGTCATACTGTGAAATTACTTTTCTCAAGTTATTGGGAGCAAGTTTCTCTCTGCTCTGTTAAAATTTAAACATAGCTTCCAGAAAAAGTAGATGAAGAATATATTTCAAGCTTAACCCCTTATCTAAGACATATTTGGACAATTAAAGACAATTGAAACTAAAAATGAATAATTTACATTATAATATTCCAAAATATTACAGAGTGGCAAAAGATTGTTGAACTACACTGGACTATTTCAATTAGAAATATATGTAAATTAGCTAATAATAGAAGTATTAAAATTAATTAATGTTGGAACATAGTATTTGATACAGTATTCACTTAATAACTTAGAAAATAGGAAAATAAAATGATTTATAGATTTCTTTTAAGTTTCAAGACACAGAAAGGGGCTGTCATGCTCAAGTTATTAGCACTCTCCATATCTACTGGAAGATGGGGCAAGTGATTAGTATCAAACAGATTGGATTAGTAAGATGTAACAGTGTAAACATTCCTGAAGCTAAAATTGAGGCCCTGAGACTAATTTCTAAACTGGGCCTATTTAGTAATTTTTAGATCTCCCTAATACCATACTTACACTATTGTGATGGATCCCCCAGTAGCTGGTAACACATTATTTATAGGTGTGTCTGTGAGGGTGTTTCTAGAAGAAATTAGTATCTGAATCTCTAGACTGAGTAAAGAAGATTTCCTCACCAAGTGGGTGGGCATCATCCAATCTTTTGAGGACTTGAAGAGAACAATAGATGGAGAAAGGGGGAGTTTGCATAATTTATTTGAACTCCAACACCCATCATCTGTCCTCAGACATTGGCACTCCTCGTTCTCAGGCCTTCAGATTCCCACTGGGGTTGGAATTCTGATTCCAGCTGGGGTTTATACTGCTGGCTCCTCTGGTTTTCAGTACTTCAGGGTTGCACTCTGACTACAACCCCAGATTCCTGGGTCTCCAGTTTGCAGAGAATAATTCTGTGGTACTTATTCTCCCTAATATCCAATTATCCATAATTTCATGAGCCAACTCCTCAAAATACTTCCCTCTCTACAAATGTATATATGAATGTATGTAACTATCTATCTATATCTATATATCTATGTATACTTATAGTATCTATAGTATGTGTGTATGTATATATGTATGTATGTATGTATCTATCTATCTATCTATCACTATCTAACTGGTTTTATTCTCTGGAGAAACCTGAGAAATATAATCACTTCTAATTGGTGCATCATATTATGAATCATCACCCTAAGTGACAATTTCTTCAGCCTCTTGTTTCTAATTTAATTATAGTCTCATAAGTGAAAACTTAACCTTATTAGTAACCCCACCGTCATCCAAATCCAATCAGTTATGTGACCTTGGGATTTGCTCTCATGAGACAAATATACTGAAATCTTCTACTTTGTTGTTTGTAACACATTTTATTGATCACAAAGTGCTCATGTCTTTAATATTTGGAGCTTCACAGTTGCATCACTAAAATTTAAAGTTACCTTTCAAAGAGAGTGCCACTTCTCTCATCTCTCACAGAACCTGGAGAACTGGCATTTCTCTTTTCTACCTTAAGAGTTCAAGAGAAGGCTCAACTTAACCATTGGATCCTAGCCCTCTTCCCCCTTTTCCTTTACTAGTGTTTCTACTGGGAAATATTTATGGTCATTTTATTTGAATTTTGTGAATATTATATATCAAAGAAATTAACAATTTTTTGCCCTTTATTTGCAAAAAAATAAAAATTTTGTTGAATTTTGTTCTGTTTAAAGTAATTTTGCTTTTTTTTAAAAAGTACTAACATATCATTTAATTGTTTAGGTCCTAATATCTATTTATTTATATACTCCACTAATTTTTAGCCTTAAAATCCTTCTCCAAAGATTATATTTTTTCTATTCCCTACCAAAGATATATGATGACATCTGACCCTTTTACATTGTTTAAGGATTTCCCAACATAAAGCAAATTACTTTAACACAGTAAATTCTTAATACAATTCTTTGGTTTAGATTTAATTTGGCTTGCTATTAAAGATAGCTGGAGGGATGCCTGGGTGGCTCAGTTGGTTAAGCAGCTGCCTTCGGCTCAGGTCATGATCCCGGCGTCCTGGGATCGAGTCCCACATCCGGCTCCTTGCTCAGCAGGGAGCCTGCTTCTCCCTCTGCCTCTGCCTGCCTCTCTGTCTGCCTGTGCTTGCTCTCTCTCTCTCTCTCTATAACAAATAAGTAAAAATAAAAAAAAAATAAAAAAAAATAAAGATAGCTGGAACTGAAAAACAAATGAAATTGTTTTTATCAATGGTGTATACAGATTGTCCTTATATTAAATTTGGATCATGTTGGTGTCCTTTCAGTATATAACAGTAAAAAATAAAACAACATTAAATATATTTTCCAATTTATTAAAAGCTTTAATGATAAGCATACTATTGAATAAGAATCATAATTTTATAACTTCTTACATTTTCTAATAAAAGTGATTGGAATAGAACATTTTCCCACAAGCAAAATAAACAAATATAAAGAATAATTTAATGGTAGTTAGGAAGCTATCTGATTCATGGCCAATTATCTAAGTAGATAGGACATTGGCTTCAACTAGAATTTTTTTTGACCTATTGATCAGTAAGTATTTGTGAAATGACTTAAAACATATGTAGTAACACAGTGCAAAAAATTAATCATCTTTTGGTTAAAAATGGCAATAATTATTTATTAAGAAAGTAGAACTGAGATACAGAAAACATCCAAAATTTTAATAACCAGGTTAAGAATGGGTTAAGGATTCTGATAACCAGGTTGTAAATCCTAACATTTGCCAACTTGCCTTATTTCCTCTACAGGCCATATTCATTTAAATAAGCTTATGAGATTAAAAAAGCCTTTATTTATTTATTTTTAAGATTTTATTTATTTGACAGAGAGAGACACATCGAGAGAGGGAACACAAGCAAGGGAAGTGGGAGAGGGAGGCGCAGGTTCCCCACTGAGCAGGGAGCCCAATGTGGGGCTCGATCCCACATCCCCAGGATCAGGACTTGAACCAAAGGCAACTGCTTAATGACTGAGCCACCCAGGTATTCCTGAAAAAAAAAAAAAAGTCTTTTATTTTAATTGACTGATCTTTTATGATGAAATAGTAACATTTGTCAAATAGTGTTATATATTTATATCTGTACTGGGGAAACCTTACTGGACTCTCATCAATAATGTTTGGCTATTCAGTGAACAGAAAAGAAAAATTGCCTTTTTAGTGTGCATTCTAAATTCTGACAGATTTTTGTAGCGTATAAATATGTTAATTTATCAAATCAGTATGCAGCCGAAACTCAACTAGCTCAGCAAATTAAAAAAAATACAATTTCTCATGCATTATTTTTACTTAATTTACTGAATCAGGCTCTCTGTTTTCAAGGATCACCATGTATCATCCATACAGATGATAATTCCAATAATCTAGAACTCCACTTGCTTCAAGTTACTTTTTGCACATTTTTAAATCCAAGTTTTACAAATATGACTTGGGCTTTTTCACTGTCATTAAATTGCAACCTTTTTATAACCAGTTTCAAACACTGCATTTTCAAATACCACCCTGGGCATTTCCAGGTCATGATCTCTGATTTCCCAACTCCAACACTACCCTAAATGTCCAAGCACATTGACCCTTGAATCCAACCACTTTTTATTGTCTTCCACCCAATCATGTCTTCACCTCTCTCCTTCCTCACTTGGAATTTCATGATCAAGCATTTATCATTCATTGGCATTCATACTAACACAAACCTCTTGTTTCTCAATCATGTAACTTTATGTTCTTAAAAATACAGCCCCAGTCTGCATGAGTGCAACTGAATGTAACATTTATGCTACACTACACACTCACAACTCTGCTGACCAGTCCACGCTAAATTCATGATTTGCATAACACAAGTCCGTCCACAGTGCATCATTACATATTTCCCTTTTCTAAGTACTCTCCGATTCTTCTGCTAAAATCCTACGTACTTTCTCCTTTCTCCTCAAACTTACACTATATACTGTATTCTCCTGTTCTCAGATGTTGGCCTTATTTCCTCTCTTACCCGTAAACTAAAGGTAATGAGAAGGGAACCTGTTCAGGTTTTAACATTATACCCACCTACCAGCTCCACCATGCCTACCTACTGCCTTCTGTTTTGCTATTGTGGAAAAATACTAAGTGCCTTAGCGAGGGACAACCCTAATCTTATTCAAAAGAGCTTACTTATATCCCTTGACAACTCAAGAATATTGCTTTTTCTTTCTCTTTTATGTGCCATTGATTTTCCTTCTACAATGAAATATTCCCCAAAGTATATAATTCCATCCCATTAAGACAGAAAAAGGAAAACACAGTCTTGATTCTTCATCTCTCTAGAGCCACCACAAGGATTATTACCTATGTCAAAAAGAGTAATGAAGGATTGGTAAACAACAAGTACGGATCATTCTGTACAGTAATAGCAGATAAAAAGAGCAGCCACTACTCCCAGATCTGAAATAAACCACTCAGTGAAGATTACCCCCAACTCCTGGGCTGAGATCTAGACCTTGCTGGACAGGAGAACATGGTTCATCAGATGGTGAAATTGCTGAGGTTAAAATGAAAGAGATGGGGGAGCGCTTGGGTGGCTCGGTTGGTTAAGTGTCTGTCAGCTCAGGTCATGATCTCAGGGTCTTGGGATCAAGCCCCACATTGGTCTTCCTGCTCAGTGGAGAGCCTGCTTCTCCCTCTCCCTCTGCCTGCTGCTCTGCCTACTGCTGCTCTCTCTCTGTCTCTCTGTCAAATAAATAAAAAATCTCAAAAAAAACCCACGAAAAACCGTCTCTAAAAAAAGTTGGTTAAAATGGAAGAGAGGAAAAGATAAAATAACAATAAATTTCAAATTCCTCAAAATTGCCATTGAAGATAGCAATTAATTGTGCAGACCTCTTTTGTGATACATCATGTCTTATTATGGCAAACTAATGTCAGAGCAACTATACAGCACTGTTTGATGATGTCAGCTTGAGTTTCTTTGTTGTTCATCGAGTTGGCCATTAATTTTAATAAGATTAGTTGTTTTTTGAATTAGTTCAATTGGTTCACAATATAAATTATCAGTGTATTGTTTCAAAGACTGTGTAAATCTTGCCTACTATTTTGTGTTGGTTTTTGTGAATTTGTGATTATCTCTTTATTTCTCAGGAAAAAATCAAGCGGATCATGTAACTGACAAAAATCGAGCAGAAGAGAAAAAGCATTATATCAATACAAATAAATATCTATGTATCATTATGTGGAAAATTTATGCATTTGCATATATATACACACATGCATATATATATGTCTATATAAGAGATGCATATATGTAGAGATTTGTGTTTATATAGAAAAACCTGCTTTTATAGAATTCACACTTTTAAAAATACACAGAATTTTTTTAAGATTTTATTTATTTATTTATTTGACAGACAGATATTACAAATAGGCAGAGAGGCAGGCAGAGAGAGAGAGAGAGGAGGAAACAGGCTCCCCGCTGAGCAGAGAGCCCAATGCGGGGCTCAATCCTAGGACCCTGGAATCATGACCTGAGCTGAAGGCAGAGGCTTTAACCCACTGATCCACCCAGGCACCTCCAGAATTTTTTTTATTAATTATTTTTACTAACATATAATATATTACTTGCTCCAGGGGTACAGGTCTGTGAGTGGTTAGGTTTACACACTTCACAGCACTCACCATAGCCCATACCCTCCCCAATGTCCATAATCCAACCACCCTCTCCCTACCTCCCTCCCCCCCAGCAACCCTCAGTTTGTTTTGTGAGATTAAGAGTATCTTATGGTTTGTCTCCCTCCCGATCCTATATTGTTTCATTTTTCCTTCTTTACCCCCCAAACCGCCCTCGTCCTGCCTCTCAAATTCCTCATATGAGGGAGATCATATGATAATTGTCTTTTTCTGATTGACTTATTTTGCTAAGCCTTATACCCTCTAGTTCCATCCATGTCATTGCAAATGGCAAGCTTTCATTTCTTTTGATGGCTACATAGTATTCCATTGTATATATATATATACCACCTCTCCCCTTCTTTATCCATTCATCTTTTGATGGACATCTAGGTTTTTCCACAGTTTGGCTATTGTGGACATTGCTACTGTAAACATTCGGATGCACGTGCCCCTTTGGATCACTACATTTGTATCTTTAGGGTAAATACCCTGTAGTGTGATTGCTGGGTCATAAGGTAGCTCTATTTTCAACTTTTTGAGGAACCTCCATGCTATTTTCCAGAGTGGCTGCACCAGCTTGCATTCCCACCAACAGTGTAGGAGGGTTTTCCTTTCTCCACATCCTCACCAACATCTGTCATTTCCTGACTTGTTAATTTTAGCCATTCTGACTGGTGTGAGGTGGTATCTCATTGTGGTTTTGATTTGTATTTCCCTGATGCCCAGTGATGTTGAGCACTTTTTCATGAAAAAAGACACAGAATTTAAAAAAAAAAACTAATATAATCCAAAGTAACAATTTAGCAAATATTTACTTCTTAACTTTTACATTCAGTTCCTACCAACAAAAATGCTATGTATAAATACATAATATAAAAAAGGAATCTAACACACAAAATATAGCATCTGAGTGACCCAGGGTCACATAGTGGTATGATTCATTTTAGTTCTAGGGTTGAAAAATAAAGTGTTTCTTGTAAACCATTTGCAAAATAATTGTAACAAATAAATATCCAATTTTAAGTGCCAAATCAGTTTTTCAACTGTGAAGGTATTTGTGAATAAAGATACTACTAAAGTTATGTATTATGAAAATAAATCCTCCCTAAATAATCAAGTTTGTGTACTTTTAAGGTGCTTGACCAGCATGATAGCTAATAATTGAAATAGAAAAATACATACATATATATGATATGTCTTTATTTCTATTGCATATGATATAGTATATATTTTGGATAAAGTTTCTATAAGTATGATAAGTGTCCATGCATATTTATGTGACTAGATTTAAAACCACAATATGTTTTTTAGAATGTGCCATATATATAAAATTTTTAACCATGGAATGCTGTTGAAAGCAAAAGCCTAAAATCTAGCTCAAAAACAACTATGTTTATATAAGATTATCAAATTTAATAAATATCAAAAACAAGGAAAAGAGTACTATGCCAAAATGTAACAGATTAAAAAGTATATTTTAAAATATTTTAAGGTGGAATTCTAAAAAAATCATGGGGAACAAAAGATATATTCTAAAGACTTATTATTATGGATTTTTATCCCCCCCCAATTCATGATAAACCAGTGTATTTTCCTCCAATTACGCTTTTAATTTTCTACAGTTGCCCAAGTTCTCACCAAATTTTGTCCCAAAAAACAAAGGCTCTTCAATGTTATCTTTTAAAAGAAATGTAAAAGTTGCACAGTTCAAATCCCAAATACTTAGTTTCTAGCTCTTGCTTTAGGGAAATCCCTTCATCTTTCTGAAATTTATTTTTCTGAGCCATCAAAAGAGTATAGATAATGATATATCTTTTGTAGAGCTTTATAAAGGTCATATATGTAAGGCATTTTTTGCATGACAAGCACTTGATTGTGCCTATTATTAACATTATTTTTTATATGTTACATTTACACACATGTAGAACACATTTTATTTCAGACTTCATATGAAACAGCTTGCAGTTATTCTTATTCAGAATTCTGGACTAATGAAATATACTTGTTAGAGTCTATCTTGCTTTAAAACAGTGAAGAGGGGGGGCTCATTTGGTTAAGCCACTGCCTTTGGCTCAGGTCATGATCCTGGAGTCCTGGGATTGAGTCCCACATCAGGTTCCAGCTCCACGGGGAGTCTGCTTCTCCCTCTGAACTTCTCCCCTCTCATGCTATCTCTCACTCTCTCTCTGAAATAAATAAAATCTTTAAAAAATAAAAAATAAAACAGTGAAGAGGGGTGGATCAGTCAGTTAGGTGTCTGCCTTTGGCTCAGGTCATGATCCTAGAGTCCTGGGGTTGAGCCCCACATCGGGCTCTGTGCTTGGTGGGGAGCCTGCTTCTCCCTCTCCCTCTGTTTGCTGCTGCCCCTGCTTGTGCTCTTTCTCTCTTATTCTGTCAAATATAAAATAAAATTTAAAAAAATAGAACAGGAAATTTGAATCAAGATGGTAAATTTTCCAGCTCTTCAATCAATAAGCTAATTAATCAATTCAAAATGTTACTATAGTGCTTATTTAAAGGAAGCACGAAACCTAATCTATGCTAGTGACTATTACTAACAGAATGTCTTGAGTGATATCCAGGAGTTTGTCTGTTATCCCAGACAATGTATACATACTTTTGCAATTTGTAGCAATACTTTTGTGAAATACAATTTATTTATATCAATAGGATGATAGCATTAGCCAGATTAAAGAATCAAACTTAGATATTTCATATTTTAGCTATTTACACACAAAGTAACACATGCATACTATCAATAGCTGATATTTACAGAATGCTTTGTATGTATCATGTCCTGTTCTACATTATTCACCTAGATGCAGGTGTGTACTTTTCACCATAACTCTGTGAGCTATTTATATTAGCATGTTGTTGTACAAAAGAAAAAAGTAGGTCAAAGAGTCCAAGAAGAGTCAAAGTTCACAAGCTAGGAAGAGGCATATACAGGCTCATAGCAGAGGCTGTACGCTTAACCCCATACATCACTGCCTCTCAGACAAGCAAAATGCTAACCCCTCATAAAGATCATGTAGTAGTTTTCTTCTTTTTCCTTCTCTCCTTTCTCTTTAAAAGAAAATATTTAACATCTCAGGCTTTCAGTTTAAGGTAATGTCTACTAGATTGGCATTCAAATATTCTTATTCAATTCAATTTTAATTGAAAACAGACATAGCTGTGAAATTAAGTAGTATCATTAATGAATATATTTGAAAAACAATTTAAGAAACCTGTTTTTTTATCTAGTAACTATCCATGATAATGTCCTTCACTCTGTATGTTGCATTAGGGAGCAAAATCTAACAAGCAGCAAAATAGAATGGGGGTCTTTTTTTTTTTTTTTTTAAGACTTTATTTACTACAGAGTGAGCATGCATGGGCAGGGGGAGGGGCAGAGGGAGAAGCAGGCTCCCCACTGAGCAGGGAGCTGGATGTGGGCTTGATCCCAGGGCCCTGGAATCATGACCTAGGCTGAAGGCAGGTACTCAACTGACTGATCCAGCCAGGCATCCCAACAGACTGCATTCTTTTAAAAATGATCTGCAAATTGTAATTTTAAGACTTAATTCTTTGAATTAAAAGGCATTTATGGAGATAGTTGTAAGATAAACACTCTGTCTCACCTCAATATTGTAAATACATGAAGTGTTACTTTCTGAGTGAGAGTTAATAAATATATGAAATTAACTAACAGTTTGTCAGAAAATCAAAATACTATTTGTTTGTACAAGCAGGTTCTAACCATAAAACATCTTATAATATGTTCTTGTTATTATGTTCACTACAAATAAACACATTAAATGTCAACCATCAGCTGAAATATAAATTATATATCCAGTTGTTTCAGAAGATGTAAAATAAACTATAATTTTGTTATTATTTCTCTTTTCATTGTAATAAGTGATAAAAAATAAGGCCTAAGTAAGAAAACAAGTGTTAGGCAGGATCCACAGCCCTAGAGAAAATGATGGAGCACTAGTGATAGAAATCTGTTCTGTAAGGATGCTTATTTGACAACTCTGCAGAAGAAATTATTGCTTCAATATTTATATCTCTATTTCTCTGTGTCTAATTTAATGACTCATTTAACATGCTTGTAATTCCTGAGATAATATTAGAAATCTGTTTCATAATTATGCCTGGGTTCTTACATGGTATTTAAATTCTAGGCCATTATATACTGATCTACAGAGGTTTTAATTTGAAACTTAACTCTTTACTGACTAAAATTCACTAATGGTGAATGTATTTTTATCATATTTAAAATATATACTAAGATATTTTCACATTTGGTCAGTGTATAACATTGCCAGAAATGAACTCTGTGTTGTAGAAATGAAATGGTGATAAAAATATCAATAAACTTTAAAAACAGAATTGCCTTTGAAAGCAATCCTTGTCTAGAACACACTTTAGTAGATAAGTACATTTTAGGATCTTCTTTGGATACATATGTACTTTGTTGATCTAAAGCATCTGAACTAACCTTATGTCTTTGACCAAGAAGCCACTTAAAAAGCAGTCTTAGTTATACTGATACCATCCACATTTTGTATCTGTACTTTGGAAGGCTAGAGTCAATTAATGCCTCCCCATTACTCTAAGAAGTGCTAGGTTTGGCAACAGTGTTACTTATGCCAAAGAAAAAAATACAAAAAGAAAAAAGTGGTATTTCATTTTATCCAATATTGCTACAAAATATATTTTTTTAATGTTTTATTTATTTATTTGTTAGAGAGAGAGAAAGAGAGCAAGCACAGGCAGACAGAGAGGCAGGTAGAGGCAGAGGGAGAAGCAGGCTCCCTGCCGAGCAAGGAGCCCGATGTGGGACTCGATCCCAGGACACTGGGATCGTGTCCTGAGCCGAAGGCAGTCGCTCAACCAACTGAGCCACCCAGGCGTCCCTACATTTTTAAAAATATAATTATATCATCTACAGAATACTTTTTAAAATTATGGTTTTACTCAAAATTTATGTCCAAATCCTTTTTCAGAAAATCAATTTCACACAGTCCTCTAGGTGCTGCCTATGAAGTTAAAAATGTTCACCCTAAAAGAACTGCTTTAGAATGGTCCTCAGACACCAATCTACAATAGTATTTGACAATAAGGAGTTTACATAAATCTACATTAAACTTTTTAGCAAAACCTACTTCCATATATCTGCACATATTTCTGTCTGTCTCATCAGAAAAATAAAAATCTTAATTAAGCTTATAATGAATGGCAAGGTATACAGTACAGAAAGTCACAAAACAGACCCTACTTCTTTTGGGAGACAGGAGTCAGACAGAGATTTTCTTCAATTGGCTGAGGTATCTATTCATAGTCTCATAAAATAAAGTCTGAAATGTTTTGTTTTTCTCAGGATTAAAGTCTTTTTGGTTTACGTTTTATTGGTGTTCAAGCTTTCTCATAAATCATTTGTATTTTAAATTCTGTTATTTCTGTTTACAAAGACAAGTTCTCAGTGTGATGATAAGAAGGAAAAAAAGGCAGTATCATGGGATCTTTTTCTTCTTGAATAATTATACTTGCTACTTTCCTTCCTTCCTTCCTTCCTTCCTTCCTTCCTTCCTTCCTTCCATTTGTTCTTTCTTTCATACTTTCATTATGCTTTCCTTCTTTTTCACCTTCTTTCTTTTTTAAAAAATTATAGTTTTATCCAAACTATAATTTTAGAACTGTATATTATAATTTCATTTATCTTAACATCTATTCATTTATCCTTTTTTAGTTTAATAATGCAGTTATTCTATGTCAATCTAAGTTTTCCTTTGGAAATCAATATTGACAGCTTTTTTTGCAATTTGGCTACATAAGAGAAAAGTTTAAGAGCAAAATCAAACTGGATGTTGCTAAGGAGGGGGCCATAAGAAAGCCTTAAGAATATCTCTGTTAGACTGCTTCAAGTAAAAGACCATTTTTAGCCTTAAGTTTATTGTTTATAAAGAGTTTCATAATTTCTCTGGTCCCAGGGTTATCTCTATCAAGTTAGAGCAGAATGGGATCTAGTTCAGAGCTGGAAGTTGGCAGAAGAAATTTTAGCTGCCAGGTCTGTTCACTTTTCCATTGAGGCTGTGCAGAAAGAGGATGCAGTGCAATAGCAGAAAGTTGGAAATTGTCCAAATAACCATAACCAAAGGTTTCTATTTGACTTAAAAACAATCATAGGTCTAGAAGGACTTCCAAGCTTTTAGATAAAAGGAAGCAAGTGGGAACATATGAAGAAAAGCATAAAAGTAAAATACCTAATAGTAAGAAGTGATTTTGAGGAATTCTATGAGGAGGACATATATAGATATATACAGACACAAGGATGGCAAGAGCCATGACTTATAGAAGGGCCTTTAGAGGCCCTGTGTAAGAGTTCAGTTTTCATTGTGAAGGCATTAGAAACCCATGGTGAATTTTAAGCTGGGAATGGGAAATGAATTTTGAATAGTCACTCTTGTTGGTAAATGATCAAGAAGCACTAAATGAAAGATTAAGTGAATAAACTGTATTTTTTCCGTGTTCTTTTGTAGTTGTGATTCTCCTGCTTTCCTAGAACACTGGTATGTTGCTGTTGACATACATACTGGACATTCTTGCCACCTGCATGTAATATAGACAATATTCTGTATAATATCAAGAGATCTAGTTTTTGTAACTAACTCAACCTACTTAATAACTACCGTTATGAAGGTAATGGAGGAACAGAGGAAAAAGTTTAATGTGCTGTTTAGTTGGGTTTTTCTTTTCTTTTCTTTTCTTTCTGTCTTTCTTTCTTTCTCTCCTCCCCCTCCTCCTCCTCCCCCTCCTCCCCCTCCCCCTCTTCCTCCTCTTCTTTCTTTAGAATTTTATTTATTTATTGGAGAGAGAAAGAGAGTGAGGGAGAACACGAGAGTGGCAGGGACAGACGCAGATTCACTACTGAGCAGGGAGCCCAATATGGGGCTTACTCCTGGGATTCTGGGATCATGATCTGAGCTGAAGGCAGACACTTAATGGACTGAGCCACCCAGGTGCCCCTAGTTGGGTTTTTTCTTTCTATTAGAATTGTGAAAAGTGAAAATGTTCCCTCCATGTACATACCACTACATTCATTTTATAAAGATTTTATTTATTTATTTGAGAGAGAGAGATAAAGTACAAGTTGGGGGGCAGAGGCAAAAGAAGAAGCAGATTCCCTGCTGATCTGGAAGTGTGATGGGTGGCTGGATCCCAGACTATGAAATTAGGACCTGAGCCTAAAGCAGCTGCTTAACCAATGAGCCACAAATGTGCCCCTTATATTCATTTTTGAAGAGCTAGGTGAACATGTTATTTTTGCTTTGTGAAATACAGCTAATTTCCTATCAAATTTACTTTTGGGAGTTACACTAACTCATGGATTTCATTGTCACCTGTACAACCATAAAATCTGTGGGGAGCCTTCTTGAAGCTTTTCTAATGAGGTTGATACAAATTTTAACAGCTGTTTAAAATTCGGTATTCCACACTGTTATTATTATGTTTTCTGTAGTCTGGACAAAGAGATGCCTTAACTAATTAAAAACTGCTAATAGATTTTCTGCCACTGAGTCACATTTCAGGGGAATTAATTAATTGTATCTAACCCACTATCACTTTGCAGTTAAAAAGCAGGGTTTGTTGCTTTTATTATTTCCCTGTCTTTTACTTTACCTAGTAAGATGATTTCACTACCGTTTAAGACATGTTGAATGACTACTTGCAAGTACATTTCAGAACCTAAAGCAATGAAGTCCATTATTGTACCAAAAAAAAAAAAAAAAATTGAGGGGCACCTGGGTGGCTCAGTGGGTTAAGCCTCTGCCTTCAGCTCAGGTCATGATCCCAGGGTCCTGGGATCAAGCCCCACCTTGGGCTCTCTGCTCAGCAGGGAGCCTGCTTCTCTCTCTCTGCCTGCCTCTCTGCCTGCTTGTGGTCTCTGTCTGTTGAATAAATAAATTAAAAAAAAATTTAAAAAAAATCTTTAAAAAAAAATTGAATTACTTACATCTTACCAAGATTATTTCTCTGTTACATGTCTTTAATGAGTTCAAAGTATGGAAATATTTTAAATATATGCTGAAAGATATAAAAAGATTATAGCAAAAAATTATTAAATAATTTTCAAATTTGAAGAAATTAAGGAAACATTAAAAACTTTATCAGTGTTAATCTTAGAACAACATGTTCCTTTTTAATCCTCCCTAAACTGCTCTTTTCCATTATTTAAATAAGATTATATAATTTAATATGAAAAAGGATCAAACTATTCATGTTTCTCAAAATTAGTTGTATTTAAAATAGTTTAGATAGATTTATTTGCCATTAATACTATATGTAGTACTCTGTAAAAAGGCAAGAGGTCTAGTTGTTGTTACTAATTTAGTCTACTTTATGTAACTAGCAGTATAAAGGTAATAAAAGTATGAAAAAAAGTAATAAAAGTATGAAAGAGAACAGTTTGAATGGATTTTTCTTCTTGGTTATTTAGAGTTGTGAGAAGTGAAAATTCTGGGATTTTTATGCCTCATAGAATATAGAATTGGCACTTTTTTCTTGGTTTCTTTTTAATCAAACATAGAACATAATTACGACTACAATTTATATGTTAACAGTGAAAGATGAGTAATGTAGCTATTATTAGCTTAATTTTCATTTTTTTTTATTATGGTAGATGACACACATTTAAATCTTGTTCCAAACCCAAGCACCAGAGAAGATTTGTGTAGCCTACAATATGCTAAGATACAATTGAGGAATTGTTCTAAATAAAGAAAATATTGCAGTGTGTATTATTGGCTAAAATTGAGTCTAAAATGACGGAAAATCACAGCATTTTTCTCTTATTTTTTATAGTAGTATTACAGTTTTTTAAAAAAAGGTGTAGAGAAAAGACTATAGGGAATAAGATACTTGTGCATGGATGAATCATGGGTTTATGACCTGTGCAGTCTCAGGATACTGTGTTCTTAGGAGGACTCTGCACTTGGCTTAACCCTCTAGAATTATGGTCTTGAAATCCTTGATAATACTGAACAAGGGCGCCATCTTTTCATTTTGGACTGGGTCCCACAAATTATTATCGCTGATCCCATACTTATCTTCACAGAATTGCATTTTCTCTCTAGCTGTGGGAGGCTTTTGGGAATGAGGGGACTCCTGCAAGTAGCCTGAGATACCTCTTACTCTGATATGTAAATGCTTTTACTTGGATTAATGGGTTGTAAATGGTTTAAACATAATATGACATTTTCCCATGATATTAAGCAAGATCACTTCTTGAGACATCAGGGCTACTCTGCAAAGAGGAAAGGTGGACTATGAAGTGTATTTGTGTGTGTGTGTGTGTGTATGTGTGTGTGAGTGTATCTTGTGTTGAAACAATTTTTTTAAACAATTGATTTACCTTAAGATCTTTCATCTAAACTTGTTAGAAATTAGGTTTGCTTGATAATGAAAAAAATTATTTGTTTTACAAATTCATTAAAGAGCAATTTGGATACCAAACAACGACAAGTTGACACTATGTGTGCATAATTCATATACATGGAGAAAGCAGTATGGTTTATTTCACTATTCAACCATCTAAATGTTACTGAATCAGAGAAAACTATGTAATGGGGATTAAATATATTCATCATTTTAAAACATTCATAGTTTTAACAAGCATGCAAGATAATATATATACACATACACATATGTATATGTATATATATTTATATGTATATATATACATATATATGTATTATATGTACATATAATATATAAATATATATTTTTTAAGAGAAGTAAACCTTTAGTTACTTGTTTCACAAATAAAGTTGGGTGAGTTTGTTGGCAAGATAATCTCTTGCCAGCAGATTTCATTTGTTTAGTGAAAAGAGATGAAATATATATCATACTTCTAAAGAATCATTTTTGCTACATTGTAGGACCAAGATTATTCTTTTCTTCAATTTACATACATTTTCCATATAGTATTAGAGTAGAGTAAGCATATAAAATGTACAAATCATAGATATATATCCCAATGGATTTTCTACAAACTGAACTTGGAAAAAGAAAATTCTAAACCCAGAATCCCCCTGTTGCCTTTTTCCAATCATTAATTCCCAAGAAAGGGTACTCTCTATCCTGATCTCTAATAATATAAGTCCCTTTGCCTGTTTTGAAACTTATATAATTGAAAGCATATTGTATATACTCTGTGATCTGATTCAATTGTTCAGTATTATGTTTATGATATTTAACCATGTTGTCCTGACTGTCAATAGTTCATCCTTTTTTACTGTTCCCTAGTGTAGCACTATATGACTGTATAGTTTGCCTATTCATAATATTTTAGAGAGATAATTTGGTTCTCTCATTTGGGATTAATATTAATATATTTGTATGTGTATACTTTCCATCAAATGAAAAAATGTATATCATTTGAACTGCATTTGAAATGGACAGAGTTGTCTTACAGAGATACTTACCATGGCAAGCTTATTTTCATGTAAGATACATTCCTTTCACAGTCTTTTCAAGATAAAAATTACCATATAAACATAGTACTTTACCAATTATACAAATGTTATCCAGATTTCTTCTTATCCCAATATCTAAAATACTTATTTCTGGAGTTCCTGGGTAGCTTAGTCTGCCTTCGGCTCAGGTCCTGATTCCAGGGCCCTAGGATTGAGGCCCACATCAGGCTCCCTGCTTGGTGGCAGGCCAGCTTCTCCCTCTCCCACTCCCCCTGCGTCTGTTCTCCCTCTCTCTCTCTGTCACATAAATAAAGAAAATCTTTAAAAAAATGTATTTCTATAAAGAGGATTTTAGAACTTTCAACAATCTGATGTGTTCATTAGTATAGGCTGAACATTTTTTAGTGTTTTCCAGCACTATCTTTTGATGCATTTGAATACATTTTGAAAGAAATATCAAGGAAAAGATTATTGTAATCTAAAACTTTGCTTCAAGGTTTTTAATATGATTCATTTAAGCATAACTTCTATATAGATAAAGTACCATCTCTAGGGTTTTAACACAGCTTTCTGTGCTTTTATAATTAATTTATTGACAGTATTCAGAAAAGTCAGTGAGTGGTTCTTTGAGAGCCTCCAACTGTGTCCATCACTTAATGTATTTAATAATACATCAAATCATATAATATTTAGCCTTAAGTATTTCTTTTACTAATTCTTTCATAAATAAATGAGCAAACTAGACAGATAGTATATTGAATAATAATTCCATTCTTTGAATAACCATCTTTTCTCAACCCAGTCTTTCATATTCTTCTTATATTATATGCCTGAAAATCTCTTTAGAGATTTTTATATAGAAATAAATCATGGCAGTCCTCTCCAAGGTCCCTGCTTCCCACTTTAATGTGTTTTTCCAATTAGTTTGTTTTTGGGGGACTCTGATTGATTGATTAATTCAGTCATTTATTATTTTACATTTATTCAAAAAAGAATTTCTGAGCTTCTACTTCGTGGCAGTCTTCATTCTAGACATTAGAGATACAAAGATCATCTGAAGGATTTCTTCATTAATATAATATTTATTAGAAGTTTTGGGACACCTTGGTGAGTCATTCAATTAGGCATCTGCCTTTGGCTCAGGTCATGATCCACATCAGGCTCCCTATTTAGCAGGAGCCTGCTTTTCCCTCTCCCTTGCTGCTCCCCCTGCTTGTGCTCTTCCTCCCTCTCTCTCTCTCCCTGAAATAAGTAAGTAAATAAATAAATGAAATCTTTAAAAAAAGTTTAAAATAGTATTAAGCTGTATCGGTGCTGGCTCAACCAGAACACTAGATTTAAAGATAATGAAAGATAAATAAATAAATAATCAAAGATTTATTAGAGATTTGACTACCTAATGTTGGGATCTGGTTAAAGACACTGTATTGGGCTGCATTTCTCTTTCTGGTACTGATCAGGCTGTCAGGAGCAGAAATTGAAAGCAAAGAGGAAAAGCAAGCACAAACTAGAAGGCTCCACCGAAAGGCTGCAAGTGTGTAGTGAAACTATAAAGACAAAATGGAAGCTTCAATGCAATGGCACTTTTTCCAAGCCTCAATTTTGATGACTAGGCTGTCTTGTGGGCAAAGTTGATGCTTTACCAACTCTTGGCGCACAAATCAGAGAAGCTTAAGATCTAGGAGAAGTTGGTGGAGCTGTGGATCCACCTGCTCTCATGTTGCCAGTAAGCACAGCTGGGACATAGGTCACAAGGATCTGCAGTAGTGCCTTTTGCCATGCATTTACCTTCTCTATGCAAAAAGATGGCTGCAGCTTCACTCAGCCTTCCAAATCATGAGCAAAAATGTTTCTTATATCCTATGCTAACCCAAAACTATGCAATAAAGAGGATTCTGTGCAATTAGTTTGTTGGGATGACAGAATGAAATGTACTAGACAGATATTTTATTATTAGTTGTTATTATAACAATAAATAATTGAGCTATGTCGTTAGCTCTCATGGAATTTGATATTATTGGATGGCTTCCTCAAAGAAGGAAACTTATACCTGTCTTCAGGAAAGCAGCAGCTCTGAGAACATGGAGAAGATCTAACTTTTCTTATCTTTCTATGAGAAATATTTTCTTTTTACTGATTTGCTATGATTTAAAAACAGCAAGAAGGAACAAAAATACCATTTATAGGATTACTTATTGATTCTAACTTTCTATCACCATTTGGAATTTAACTTGAAGGCTTAAAATAGACCTAAAATTATTTAATGACAAAATAAGATGGAGACCAGGTTTTGGTAGTATACCAAATCAACTTTTCTCCAAAAAATGTTATGATAACTCTTAAAATAAGGCACAAATATTAATTAACGAATTACATAGTACTAACATAGCAACTGAAAAATGTTTGCTGTTAACCTTTATCATTATATTGAATAAGAGGACACAAATACTCTTTTTCAGAGAATGCTTCTTACTCCAGAATCAGTGAATTTATAGAAATGTTTTTGTTGGCCTTATTTGAAATGAAGAAGAGACAAAGACACAGTATGAATTAAGGAAATTAAGGGAAAGACTATTCTACTAATTTGTCAAAAGTTTAATTCAAAGCCATAGATATTTCACTTCCATTGTATATGAGACACTCTGTGTGGAGCTGGTGACAGATCCAACAACTGATGAAATCTCCTCAAGGAATTTGTGGGATAATGGTTAATGTACACATTTATATACATAGCTAATCCTTGATGGGAGCAAACAATTAGCATATTCACCAAGTATATGCCTAGATAGAGTTATAGCTCTGTAAAAATTAAGTAGTTACAAACTTAAAAAAGCCATAATTTGTACATAAAGTTTTGCTGTGCTTTTTACCCCAAAACACACAGTGTTTCAAAGACTTTTTTCTTACCTAAAAATGCCTTAGATTAACTTTGAAATAAAATTGACACACATTCTAATTGTCATGATTGCCCATTATGTTGGTAGTAGATGAATTAACTTATTTTTTCAATCACATGGAATAGAAAAATATATATATATTTCTTCCTAAAATTGCATACATTTATTTCCAAGTATAATTTTGTGATGAGAACCCTCAGGATCCAGAAAAGAAATTGTTAATATTATTTATTATATCCTTAGGGTCATGCATACAACAGGGCAAAAGAGAAGTAATCAAGCCAAGAAAGGCTTTTCTCGGGGACGCCTGGGTGGCTCAGTTGGTTAAGCAGCTGCCTTCGGCTCAGGTCATGATCCCAGCGTCCTGGGATCGAGTCCCACATCGGGCTCCTTGCTCGGCAGGGAGCCTGCTTCTCCCTCTGCCTCTGCCTGCCTCTCTGTCTGCCTGTGCTTGTTCGCTCTCTCTCTCTCTCTCTGACAAATAAAAAAAAAAAAGAAAAAAAAAGAAAGGCTTTTCTCTATGGACCTCACACAATAATGGTGCATCTGATCTCTTTTTTAAAATATCCAGCCCAAAAGGTTTAGTAGGAACCATTTTTATTAAAATATTTGAAGGAATGAATGTTTTTAGACAGGGAAAAAATGAAACTTGGAGCTTAATTTTGTATACTTCAATTTAAAGTCAGCTTTACTTGATAAAGTAGAAATCTGATAATAAGCAAAATTATTGCTATATATTATTATACAAAGGACCTGAAGAAATCATAATAGGACATGAAAGCAGCTACATAATTAAGAGTGAACAATAACAACAAAATGCCCTCATACTGCTTTAAAGAAAAAGCCAATTTAGTTTCTATCATGTAGGATAAATCAAGAGAATTTGGATTCCTTCAGTATATAGCCAGTTAATCTCAATATATCCAATTAAAATTTTAGCTTCTTATCTTGAAACCATAAAACATCGTATGCATTTGAAAGACTAGAATCAAACTCTAGCATCTAAAATTAAAATCTGTACTTTTTTTAAAAAGATTTTATTTATTTTATTTGAGAGAGAGAGAGAGAGAGTGAGACAGCATGAGAGGGGAGGTCAGAGGGAGAAGCAGACTCCCCATGGAGCTGGGACCCTGATGTGGCACTCAATCCCAGGACTCTGGGATCGTGACCTGAGCCGAAGGCAGTTGCTTAACCAACGAGCCACCCAGGCACCCTAAAATTTGTACTTTTGAGAAATACTTTTGTGTCTCTTTTATAATCTACAGAATGAGAATTTATAATCTACAGAATGAGAATTTAACCAACATCTATTTACATGGTTGTTTGAGAATGAAAGAAAATACTAAATGCAATGTAGCATAATGTATTATAGTATCATATAATTCCTTGTACATAAGTCCTCAATGCTATTATTATATCTAATTTTTACCTTTGGGTAATCAGGCTCTGATTTATTTCAGTAAGTGCTACTAATGAAATGTTTTTAAAATAAATGTAAAATAGATTTTCCATTGATAATACTCTTTTTTTAAACTCTTTTCCATTAAATAACTACATATTAAAAATATCAATTTCCAGGAAACTATATAGACATAGAGGTAAAACATTTATGATGTGTGTTTGAACATATTTAATTTCTGTGTGTTTCTAGTACTTTGGTCTATTTAAGGTTTTTATATTTACTTAAATTTTCTTACTAGATGGTTAATTTAGTTTGTTGATTCTCTTTAAAATTTCCCTTCTCTTTTAACAAGTAATATATATGCTTAAATATCATCATGACTCCATGTCACCCAGATGATGGTAAACAGCTGGATCTCTGCATTAGTTATAAGTCAGACATAAAAAAATAAGGTTATGGACAAAGATTAATTTCATACAATATCAACAGTAATTCCTGTATTGTCTTTATATGTATGAACTACAGAAGAAAACATTAAACCACATAAGAAAGGCACTAGCTGAAGCAAAGAAGTGAGATGCTATCAATATTTTTTACTTGTATTACCTTTCTACATATATTGCCAATACAAATGCAATTTTTAGTTTTAAAATAGTATCTTTGTAGTAAGTAGATTCAACTATATTTTAGAAACAGGTAGAGTGTCACTAAATAAATAAATGTAATATACTATGCTTACAGCAAGGGCATCTCCATTTCTTGACATAATAAGCTAAAAAAAAAAATCACCTATTATTTTCTGTTGCCTGGGGCTGGGGAGGGCTGTGCAGCCTATCTTAAGGTATATAACCATTTCTGGCAACCCCAGTATTTTATTTTTCTATGTAGGGATATGCTAGAAAAATTATATCCAATATATCTTCAACAATGTATGCTCATCATTATACCAAAACCAAAGATGTATAATCTCAAACCTGAAACTTAAACAGAAAATGAATTTACACTGAAAATACAAACCTTATCTGTTTCTAGAACTACAACTCAAGTTCAACTCAATAAATATATATTGATAAATACTGCATATAATATTTTAGAAGCTAGAAATAAAAATATGGATTAAATATATCCTGAAGAATATCATGGAGCAGACTGGCATTCAGATAAATATATAAAATACATTGTGATATAATCTCTCTGATATGAGGAATTTGAGAAGCAGGACGGGGAGTCGTGGGGGGTAGGGAGGGAAGAAATGAAACAAGATGGGACTGGGGAAGGAGACAAACCATAAGAGACACTTAATCTCAGGAAATAAACTGAGGGTTGCTGGAGGGGAGGGCAGGGAGGGATGGGGAGGCTGGGGGATGGATATTGGGGAGGGTAGGTGCTTTGGTGAGTGCTGGGAATTGTGTAAAACCGATGATTCACAGACCTATAGCCCTGAAGCAAATAATACATTGCATGTTAATAAAAATGCATTGTACACATGAAATTATAAATATATACAATTGTATACATAATTTTATCTATTATTCTGAATGCAGTCATGTGGAGAAGAAGCTAGTCCATCCTGATCAAGGATATCATTACAGAATAAGTAAAGATTAAATCGGACTTGAATGTATGATAAAGGTTAGGATAGCCATATGATTTACTATTCAAAGTAGAACTTTTTCCTAGAGTAAAAGAAACATTAAAATAATTATGCTAATTTTCAAACATTTATTTGCATATTAATGAAGTGATTCTATTAGGAAAAATAATTCTTTTTAAAGACTATTTCTGACATGAAAATTAGTCATGAAGTAAAATATATCAGTATATTAAGAAGGGCTAGAATAATTGCATATCTTATGTATATTAAAAATAACATAAGCAGATTATTGTTATATATTAGTGCATTTGTTTTCAGATTCATAGCCATATCTGTGTCTAAAATCATCTCAATATTTTGTGTTGACATCAGAAAAACGTATATTTTCCTTTCAATGTAGTCTTCTAATTTTAGTCTTTGAATAGCCTACTTACAGTGTTTTTCAGAGTTTCTTCCTATGGTTAATGCACTTAAAAATATTGACATTTTTGATTAATTTTCGTTGTGGATCATTGTAATTTTGAGAAAACACTTTATCATCTTTCCTATATGAAGGACATTTTTCTAATTTTTGTATTGAATATTTTAGCTTAAATATTTAAATAGTTACTGAATTTTGCTATTATGCTAAGCATTTCTCTTAATGATACATAGTTGTAAGTCAAAACTCATCACATAAGTTGTCTTTATTTGTAATTATTTTGATTGTATATCATAAATAAATGCTATAAAATCATAGGTCCTCTCAATTTCATTTCATTCCAGTAATTCCAATTCAAAATAGAAACTTCATTAAAATATTATCCCTAAGTTCAGTTATAGATGTTCAAATTAAATATTTTAATTACTTGGACTCTCATACTTTTTTATTTTTTTAAAGATTTTATCTATTATTTGACAGAAATCACAAGTAGGCAGAGAGGCAGGCAGAGAGAGAGAAGGGGAAACAGGCTCCCTGCTGAGAAGAGACCCTGATGCAGGGCTCAATCCCAGGACCCTGGAATCATGACCTGAGCTGAAGGCAGAGGCATAACTCACTGAGCCACCCAGGCACCCCTGGACTCTCATACTTTAATTGTTTGTTCCTTTGCAGTTCCCTGTTTGCTTTTATAGGGATACATTTTATTTTATTTATTTATTTTTAAGATTTTTTTATTTCTTTTTTTGAGATATAGATAGAGAAATCATGGGCAGGGGCAGAGGGAGAAGCAGACTCCCTGCTGAGCAGGCATTCCCAAGGCAGGCTGGGCTCCATCCCAGGACCAGGAGATCATGACCTGAGCCAAAGGCAGATGCTTAACCAACTGAGCCACCTAGGTGCCCATGGGGATAAATTTTAATGACTCCTTTTTGCAAGTTTTGTTTATAATATTGGAAATTCTATAAAATCTTCCATGTCCAAAATTTCATTGCAGTTGATTCTTTCAATGATTTCAGAGATTTCCTATTGATTTTGAACAAGATTCAAACAAAATGTAGAGAACACAATTACATTAACAGTTAAATGCTGTTTCAGGTAGAGTTTATAGATTTAGGAAGTAGAAAAAGACCAAATTAATTTTGAAATTTACTGTAAGTGTGATCTGTGCAATATTTGGGTCATATGTAAAATCTCAAATTTATGTGATTTTTATCTGAAATTGAAATTTAACTGGCATCCTATTATCCAGCAACCCTAATTGCAGGACAATGTTGATGTATCCAGTAATCCTTTCCAAGCTCAGACATTTTTCAAATCCCTTTGAAGACGGACAGAAAAGAGAGTGTGTGCATACTGCTATACTGATTTGTTTTAAAGATATATTTAATACCAGCTTCATCAGAGAAATTTCTACTTCTGTTTCTCCAAAGCAGGAGTCAGAAAGCTAGGCCTCCTTATTAAATCTGGTGTGTCACCTGATACAGAGAGGCCAAGGTGCTAAGAATGAGGTTTGCATATTTAAATGGTTGGAAAAGTGAAAGTAATATTTTGCAACACATTTACAATTGTATAAAGTCTAAATTACGGTGTACATAAATTTTTATGAAAATATATCCATGCTTACTAATTTTATGTTATTTCTGTGGCTATATTTTTTCTGTAACAGCAGAATTTAGTAGTTATTATAGAGACCAAATGACTCTCAGTGCTCTCTACAGAGAATGTTAGCTGACCTTGCTTTAAAGTGTGTAAGTGGATAAATTTTGCCTACTTTAGTTTCTGTTTTATAATGTAGAATATTTCATCTTATTTTGATTCAATCATATTTCCTAATTGTTATGGTTTTTATTTACTATAGCATGGTTCTCTACCAAATATTGTGGTAGATTATCACTCAAAACAAATATTTTCTCTTCAAACTAAATTTTTTTTCAAACTAAACTTTTTACTGAATTTGAAATAGCCATTAAAATAATATCAGGCCTATCTTTGACTGAAAAAAACAAAAACAAAAACAAAAACAAGGACAAAAAACCGTCCAAACCCTCTACTTATATCTATATTCTGAATGAAAACAAAAATAATGGAATTCAATGATATTCTTTGTGAATCTCTAATTATAATGATATAAGGGAAGAGTCATTAAATTTTTCTGAAATTCTGGTTTTAACAGAACCAGAACATTAAAGATGAGCAGCACTTCTGAGTATGTGAATGAGAAATCCTGAAATAAAAAAATGATTCTATTCAGTTTAAAAATCTCATTTTTTATAAAAAATCCTAGGTAAGAAAGTGATAGAGTAATGCACCATTGTCATTGATACAGCTATTTTGCCAAATAAAAATAAATCCAATAAGGTGGGAATTCATACAGAGAGACTATTGAATAAGATAATGCTCCTAATTCAGGAACTATAACTGCTTCAAAATCAAACTAAAAAAAAAAAAAAAGTTTGTCTTTCATGGATAAGAAATGAGGAAGGGGAAGCTGAACAAAAAGAGAGAGTAAGCAGAATGCATAATTAGTATGCTTTGGCAAGAGACATATCTCACGATGGTCAGTCACTTCTGGGACTCAGCTGCTAAAAGAGCATGTGTTTTTTTTGAGTGCTTGCCAGCCTTGAGGACAACCTAAAATACAGGGATCAGTGGACATGAGAGAAACCTGACTGTGGTTTGATCAAGACAAAATAGGAACCGGGAGATTGTGAACACTTGATCAGTATGAAAATTGACTAATTGTTTTTTAAGGAAATACTAATAGTTCATGAGCACATTTGTAATTTATGCTTTTCTTCATTACAAGACACACCGAACAAAGGGTTGGTGATGAATTTTGACACATATTGTGTGAAAATTACATATTCAGCATCAGTTTTCTTTAGAAGTACGTATTAATGCATGTTGGAAAGGAAAATGAAAGCTGTTCATACTATGCAGCATAATTAGGCATGTAGAAAGACTAGAATAATCTATTGACACAATCTGTGTATTAAATTTCACTTTTTATAATGGAGTCCTCAAAGAGTAGCCTTCAACCGAGAGGAACAGAACAGCTACTCTAGAACAATGGAAAAAATGAAAATGTAAGGCGAGCACTTACATAATTTAAATGTCACATATCCGTATTAACTGTAGGATTCAATTTGCTACAGTATCAATTCCACTGTTTGGAAGTGTGGATTAAACATTCTCAATCAATACCTGGAAGTTATGTATATGGATATTGACAAGCTAGTTCAAAATTGTATGGAAAAGCAAGATAACTAGGCTAAGCAAGAGGTTTCTGAATATGAAGAATAAACTTGGAGGACTCCTGTGAATCCATTTCACAATTATCATAATGTTACAGTTATCAAGACAGTGTGGTATTAGCAAAGGACAAAAATACTAATGGAATAGATTGGAGAGTTCAAAAATAGTAGTCAACTGAGTTTTGAGGTTCAAGTTTAGTTTCATGAAGAAGACTGTCTTTTCAGTGAATTTTGTTGAAACAATTAGATGTTTAAATGCAGAAACTATCAACCTCAACATTTTTCTCAACACCTTAAAGATGTTTGTGCATATATATATTTACTTTCATTTTGAGATATAACTCCCAGATTTAACATTGTTTGTAAATGTATTTTGTATAGCCAACCTGACTTTGAGCTCTTAAAACAAGTTTTAGAAATAAAAACATGGAAAGCAAAGGATAAAAGGACACACAAACTACTAATTAAATACATTAAATTACAGAATTATTTCTTTAAAGTCACTCTCATGAAAAATGGTGCAATAAATGCATGGTAATCATGTTAATACATTCCTAAGTAACAGAATGGCTTTCTTTTGCTCCTTTTCCAAGCAGCATGCTTATGTATCAGTCAGAAAATCTTGACTTTATATTCACATTAATACCAAATATTTTCCTACAGAAATATACATATTTCTGAAACTTTGGCTTTAATATATGGGTCAGTAAAAAGTGTTAAAAGAAGAAAAAACTGTAGATATAGTAATTACTGGACTAATTTATGAAACATTTGTATAGAAAAAACATAAAACACTTAACTTGTGAATGTATTTATGGTGGTAACATTTATTTCCAACTTCAATGAGCCAGATTCCTCTAGATCCTCAGAAAAATCTGGGTAGTTTCTTTAGACTGAATATTTCATCAGAAGGTTTCAAGTGTATTCGGGATAGTGTATCAGTCAGAACAACCCTAAATTCCCATTATGAAGTGATGTTACTTTATCTACCAACTCACTCAACTACTCAACTACTTTTCACTTTGTTCAATGAGATCAGGAGATAAAACTTAGAAAATCTGAACACATGACTATATAAATAATAAAAACTAAAATAAAAACCTATTCCCATGGTTAAGATCATTCAAGCTACCCTCAAGAAAAAGTAATAAAGCCCTGTTAAAAATTAGTGTTCCATGTTTTCCCCCCACAGACTTACTTAGAATACTAAGAATTCTCTTTCTTACTTTTTTTTGGTGTTGCTACTGGGTTCCCACCCCCCTCTCTTCTCTCAGTTGGAAAAGTATTGGCAGTTGGTAAAAAGCAAGCCAACACAGAGAGACATGCAGTGATAACAAGTAGAGGTGGAAAAACACTGATGAGTCCCTAAATTTAACTCTATTCTTCCCTATGGTTAAAGCAATTAAATACATTTTCTTCAACTATTTAGTGCTGAATTTCAGTCATGTTCCATAGACTGCTGAATAATTATTAACTTCAATGTCAGGTTAATAGAAATGCAAGTCTTTCATTTATTCAAATTACAGAAGAATATATACTATACATAATATTATAACCCCAATCCCACACCTCAACAATTTAGTAAATCTAAGATAATTCTGGAGAGAAAAAAGGCGGTAGAAGAGCTTGTAACATAGGTACTGGGTTCCATTTTTTCCAATCCATATAAATATTGTAGAAGATTATTGATAGATTATCAGGAGAACTAGCGCAAGAGAGGTGTGTGTGTGTTTGTGTGTGTGTATGCGTGTGTGTGTATGCGTGTAGGGGAGGTCATGGATTTTTAAATTTTGGTTTATATTGTTTAAGTTAAATTAGGTTATATTGCAGCAGTAACATATATAAAATCTCAGTAGTTTTATCCCCAATAACTTTTCATGTTTTGCTTATTTCTTACACAGTCAGATGTGTCTGAAAACTGATAATTTGCTCTGCCAGTCACTGAAGGACACAGGCTATTTTATAGAACATTTTATAGAACGTAGTTCCAGATCATCAGAACAAGATAAGAGAAAGTTAAAGATCTTAAATGCATTGCCCCAAAAGTGACAGATGACACTTCTTTTCACTGACTATTGACCAGAAATTATTATATGGCAGTGCCTAAGTGCAAGGGAGTTGGAAAAAACAGGAAAACGCATGCATTTTCAGGGACCACTGTTTTATACCCAATATCCAAACATATTTACAAGGTTATAAATGAAAAGACTTCTTTTGTATGATTTAGGGCTTGAATGATACTCTAGTACCTAAACAAAGGTGAATGCCATGAAAAATCTTGTTTTTAAGTATTTCAAAGGTATTATGCAATTACATAATTAGAATAATAAATTTAATTATATAATTAGCACAATATTTAATTACGTAATTAGCATAATATAATAATTGTGAAATTAGTTTAATACATCGGTGATAGTTATTGTTCATATTGTCTTATGCATGTTTCTGTTTGTCTAGAGTGTAAATTATTTCTAAGTTTTTCCATGAGCACATAAAACCACTCCTTCATCACTCTCATTAATACCCTTTGGGAAGTTTATCACTTCTTTTGAACATCAAAGGGGAAATTAAAGAAGTTGATTATGACAAGAACATGAGTAGCTGAAGGTTATTTTCAGTAATTACATGCAGTAATTTTTAATTATTAAAGGTAGATGTCAAATTAAAATATAATAAATAATTAATGCATGTTACATGATCATAGGTATAAAATTATACCACTTATTTAAAAATGTAAATACTTCAGGATTGGAAATTTAAATATCAAGTGTCTATGGCATTACTTTTAATGAGTAGAACAACTGAAAAAAAAAATCAATAGTTCCTGAACTTCTATCTTCAAAATTGGAGGAAGAAATATAAGGTAATTTATAAAAATCTAACATTATACCATAGTTAATAATATTAACATGACAGATAATTCCTTCTGTAAAATTACGTCAGAGGCTAGCAATAGGAAAATATAGTAAATTTCAGCTTTGGCTAGCTCACTTTTAGTTTTCATACTGTATCATTTATTTTGATGGAAAATAACCACATTACTAATTACTTACTATTGATCAGTAAAAAATGGTAATTCATTTACTTATTAATTAAAAATTTGTCATTTTATTATTTTTTCCATCTTTGCAAAATGGATGAAATAAAATGCCTTGCTTTTTACACATATATCCAATGGTTAAGTTGGATTTCCTGTATGCTTTACTGAATAAATGCTAAGTCTTCTCGTATATGCAAACACTGGTGTGTAATGTTGAATCCCTTCAGGCCTTGGGTCAGAAATCTAATTACACTTCTCTGAATCTGTTCCCATCACCATTGGTGGCAAATCTGCTACATTCAGCCAAGTGGGACAGGTGTGGTCTAACAAGTCTGTTTAAGGACTGGCCTTAAAAATAGAGATTTATTCTTGAAAAGACTAAGAAGTATAAGATTTACTAGAGGCAAGTGAAGGATTTTTGGACATAGAATTCAGAGTCCTAATCTTGATTTATAGGCTTTTTAGAAGATTTCTAAACCTGTCACAATTATTTTAACACAGAAGGACATAAAAGATCACAGAAAAGTACTGATAGAGTATCATTTAAAGGTAGCATTCAAATAATATGGTAGAAATGAGTAGGAATGGGTAACACCAGGGTGGCTCAGTGATGAAGCTTATGCCTTCAGCTCAGGTCCTGATCCCGGGGTCCTGGGATTGAGCCCCACATTGGGCTCCCTGCTTGGCAGGGAGCTTGCTTCTCTCTCTCCCACTCACCCTGTCTGTGTTCCCTTTCTTGCAGTGTATCTGTCAAATAAATAAAAAAATCTTAAAATCTCACTGTGTCTCTATCAAGTAAATAAAGTCTTAAAAAAAAAAGAAATGAGTAATACCTCTTTTATTCTTCGACACTGATAGTCACAAAAATAATGTTTTCATCTTCATTTTCCAAATATTACTTAACAACCTTTACTTCCATTCCTACCTTTGTAAGTTGAATAGAATCCTTGCTTGGCAGCTTTAAATTCAAACAATGATTTTAATTTCTATAAAAGTTAATTTCACATGCCAGTGTTATTTACTGGGACTGCCTACAGAAAAGAAAATTCACTGCATTCAACATAGATGGAAAAAGCACAGTTTGTATTAACAAAATTAACTAGGCAGACATAAATAATTTTTACATATAGAAAATGATATAGTAGATTAAATTTTAGTACCTGAATACTGTGTTTGAATGAGGTACTGGCAAAAGCCAAGAAATGATATAAATAACTAAAAGTTTAAAGAAATATAGATATATACAAAACTAGTTACCAGCTATTTCAGGTTTTCAGCAACATATGCAAAAATTTATTGTAATGTAAATCAGTGTGTTGAAATGAAATATTTATAATAATGTAATTCAATTTGACTTCAGAAAAGTAATGTTTTTCTCTAGAATTAATTCTGAGTATATTCTAGACCAGAAAAGTTTTTATTAAAATAAATACATAAATTTTTAAAATGCTCTGACAGACCTGGAAGTTCTTCCTTCTTCTTCATTTCATTCAGGCATTAATTTATTATTCAAAAATGTATTGTGCCACAGACTCTATTAGTTCTTAGGAAAAGTTGGATGAAGATGTAAGAATCCATAAGAAACGTAAAAGGTAGTTGAATTTATGAATCACCTTGTAATTCAATTTGATGACTTTTACCAAAGCAAAAATATGCATGAGACAGCACCCAAGCAAAGAAATGCAAAAAATACAGATGTTGCTTTCTGTTCCTGATATACATTTCAGTCGTTTCCATTTTAAGACTCTTGGAAATGGTAGTATCCTGGGTTCTCTTGTGCATGTTTTTTGTGTTAATACAGTTCTGTTGATTACTTACCTACTCATGAAACTACTGGTTCATAGGTATCCTTGTGTTCAACTTTTATAGGTAATATCAAATAATACATACTAATTTACATCCCCACTTACACTGCATTAGTGATCCAGTTCAATACTTTGGCAACATATGGTAATTTAGTTTTACTTATTTTTCCTCCATTTTTAGTCAGGTGACTGGAAGTTCAATCGCCAATAGTACAAAGGCATACCAATATACAAAGGTATACAGTCATTTAGTCATCACCACAATCAATGTATAGATTATATTCATCACCCGAAAAAGTTTTTTAATGTTCCTGGAGATCAGTCCCATACCCCCTCCCAACCACTTATGACTCACCTGTTTTCTACTCTTGTTATTTTCTTTTTTTCAGAAAGTCAGATACTTTAAATTCTACAGTATACAACATTTAGAGTGGCATTTTATTCACATAGCATAATGCAGCTGGGATACATTCTGAACATATCAGTAGTACATTCTTATATATAATAATTTGTGCTATTCTGCTTTATACCAGGTTATGGCTATCCCTTCACCCGTCAATTTAGCTATTCACAGATTTGAGCAATTCACAGATTTGAGCAATAATAAATTAAGCTGCTACAAATACTCATATATAAATTTGTATGGATACATATTTATATATTTTTTGTTTGGTAAATATTTAGGATTTGCTTTGCTGCTCTATTAAGTAAGTACATGATTAAATTTATAAGAAATTGCCAAATTGTTTTCGGAAATAGCTATGTCGTTTTTTCATTCCCACCTATGTTAATTACGTTGCTCTACATTCTTGCCAAAACAATGGCATTGCTAGTTATTTTAAAATTATGTATTCTAATCCATATGTTGTAGTATCTCATTGTTTTAATTCAGTTTCTCTAGTGACAAATGATGTAGAGAAATTTTCATATATTTAATTTGCATTTATATATATTCTTTGGTGGAGTGTCTATTTCAGATCTTTTGTCCAATTTTTATTAGTTTATATTGTTTCACTTTAAGAGTGATCTAAATGTTCTAGATAGAAGTCCTTTGTTAGATATGTGATTTAAAATACTTTTCTCAGTTGCTAGCTTCTCTTTTATTCTATTAACAGTGAGTTTCACAAAGCAAAGTTTTAAATTTTTTATAGTGTGCAATTTATCTTCATAAAACCTAAGGTCACGTATATTCTTTTTCAAGTGTTTTCCACTACATTTTATAATTTTCCATTTTACTTTTTTTTAAAGGTTTTTTATTTATTTGAAAGACAGAGATCACAAGTAGGCAGAGAGGCAGGCAGAGAGAGAGGAAGGGAAGCAGGCTCCCTGGTGAGCAGAGAGCCAGATGCGGGGCTTGATCCCAGGACCCTGAGATTATGACCTGAGCTGAAGGCAGAGGCTTTAACCCACTGAGTCACCCAGGTACTCCCTACATTTTACTTTTATATCTGTGATCCATTTTAAGTTCATTTCTGTGTAAAGGAAAGTATGTGTCATGATTCATTATTTTGACATATGGAAATCTAATTGTTCCAATCTTATGTGTTGAAAACATTCTTCATTGCATTATCTTTGCAACTTTGTGAAGAATCACTTGACTTAGGTGGGTTCATTTCTGCTTCTCTATTCTTTCCACTGTTGTGTCTCCCCTTACGTGAATAAAATCCTTGATTACTGTAGCTTCATAGTAAGTGTTGAAATTGGGCAATATGAACCCTCAGACACTATTTTTTCTTTTTCAGAATTGTCTTGGCCATTCTGGTCTCTTTGCTTTTCCATATAACTTTTAAAATCATATCATCTGTATCTATAAAATATCTTGCTGTTTTATTGTCAAGATTGTACTGAATCTATAAATCCAAGAGCAGAGAGTTGACATCTTAATGTTTAGTCTTCCAATCCATGAGCATTATCTTACCATTTATTTTTATCTTTTAAAAATTTTTATTAATGTCTTAGAGTTTTCAACATACAGATAGTACATATATTGTTTGATTTATACAAAATGTTTCTTTTTCGAAGTGCTTTTCTAAATGGTAATTGTTTTTAGATTTTGAAATTCCACATTTCATGGCTTTTTAAAAAGATTTGTCTATTTATTTTAGTAGGATAGAGAGAAAGGGAGAGAGAGCACAAGTGGGAGAAGGAGCAGAGGGGAGAAGCTTTAAGATTCCGGCTGAGTGTGGAGCCCCACACAGGGCTTAACCTCACTACCCATGAGATCATGACCTGAGTGGAGGCCAAGAGTCAGTCCCTTAACAGACTGAGCCACCCAGGTGCCCCTCATAGTTTACCTTTCTCAGCATGCCCATTTGTTTCAGTGGAACAATGGATGTATTGCATTATACCTAAGTCCTCTGTTACCTGTCTCTACTCTCTGTGACACACAATAGGCCATGCCCCGTTTCTCATCAGATGGCCCTGATTTTGTATTCTAGTACCTCCTGCTATTCCACTAGTTCTTAGGACGATAGGAGCTTCCGGCTGTTAATAATGCCTGGGCTCCCTTTTAATCCCTTTTCTGGTGAAGCTTTTCCCTTTATTAAATTTCCCCATAATGAAATACTTACAGTAGTTTTTGCCTTCTTTCTTGAACCACTTGTGGTGCATTTTTT
Organism: Taxidea taxus jeffersonii; assembly: GCA_003697995.1. NCBI lineage: Eukaryota > Metazoa > Chordata > Mammalia > Carnivora > Mustelidae > Taxidea > Taxidea taxus. The sequence goes on along the minus strand of ML104936.1, from coordinate 291,312 downwards.
CAGTATTTACACTGTGAGGGAATATGTAATATTTAATTTGAATATAGGAAATGAGATTACCTTTTTTGTCAGCATTTACACTAGCATTTATGTAACAAGGCTATCCAACATAAGTTATTTTCATATCATTTAAGTCATATAAATATGTGTTTTTGCTCTCTTCATCTCTATAACTAAATATACTCTGAAGGTTCATGATTCATTTATGTGATAAGTGTATGTTACATGAATATATATATCTACAAATCAAGAGCATATATATTTTTAAATTGAATCATGATTATTTTCTCACAAATACTACCTTGTAAGATTTTACTGTCTGCTTTATGCTAACAAGCTGAGGAATTGTGCTCTGGATTGGGTGGCTCATGAGAAGGAAAGAATTTACAATTATTGCCATATTTACAAGATTTTCGGTTCTTCTACTTAGCACTGTGAGGTGAAGGGAGGGTTCTTGAGATGGTTTCAAAAAAGATAGTAAGATGTCTCATCTAATTTTCCCTGATAGGTTATTTTATTTGAATAAGAAATCAGACTAAGAGGAAGGGAGAGTAGTGATAAAAGTCCAGGTTTACAAGTTTAAAATTACCAATAAATGTGTTGCAAATGATGAATTTGAGGTCTAATTATAAAGCATAAAACATTATGCATTATATCCTGGTTTAAAGAAATTTCTGGGGAAAGTGTGTGTTGTCTTTCATAAGAAATTTATGTTTAATTGGTCTTATGAAATTTAAGGTAGCTTTGGCCATCAGGTTTTATTGTGAAATGATCTCTTTTTGCTGACCTTATAAAACCTGTGACGTATTAATAGTAAATGGGAACAATTTTATTATGACTAGATAAAGGTTTTGCATGTTTCTGTTTGGCAAAATTATTTGCAGGCTATACTTTTTTTCCCTCTAAAATTGAAATGCATGGATGCCTTTTATTTCAGAGGATTAGTTTAAATGGTCTAGTCAGTTATAGTAAAACTCTGAAATAGATAAATACTGAGATATTTTTTGATGGCAGTATGTGTAGTTTTGTTTATAAAGGGCATATTATATAAGGGAATTTGTAAGACATTTGTGGTCACTTTTCAGATAAACAAAGCTAGTTTCTTTAAAAATGAGTGTTTGGAATATACCATTTCTTGAAATGTGCATCCTTTATTATATCTGATTAATTTTAGGCTCAAGAGTATGGTTAAGAATTTTTCAAGAAATGCCACATTCCCATGCAATGATGCCTCATGTCTAGTGATTGTTCTGTCAAGTAAATCTGGGAAGGGTGTCATAAATATCTTCTTATCTTAGGAGTTGATAACAAATTAATTTAAAAAATATTTTTCACCATGAACTGTGTGTCTGTAAACCATACATGTGGTTTTTGTGAGAGTTCCATAAGGGTAGGTTTGAGACAGAGTCTTTTTGTGCAAGCAGTCCATTAACCAAGGTGAGAGAACAAAGAGAGATGCTTTGTATTTAACCAGAAGCCTCTCATTCTCTTTTGTAGTGAACATGCATAATTTAGGTCCTTCCCATATATTTACTTTGCTTTGGGCTATTAGGACTTGAAACGCATCTGGGAAACCATGCTAATTTTTCTCCTCAGAACATCCTTTTCTGTTAGATTTCTACATAGTTTATAAAATTAGAGCACTTGGCTCAAACCTAAGCAACCTGATTTCTCCAAGCCATAGTGATTGCTTCATAGATGGGCAACTGAAAAGCAAGGGCACTTTTCTACAATTCTGGTACAGATCCTCTAACTCACTTCACATTTTCCCCCACTGAAGGGATGGAGGTGTAGAGAAGTTGTCAATATATTAACACAACAAAGACTGAACCTAAACTGGCATAGCTATAGTGGGACAAGAAATGGAAAAGGGAGAAGACCTGGAAAATAAATAAAAAAACAGTGCTTTGATGAAATCCTTTTGGCCATAAGTCAAAGCAAACCTGATGTCAGCACACCCTTTGATTTTTCAAGTTCTATGAGCCAATATATATTCATTTAAAGTTATATGGATTAGGTTGTTTTTATCTTATTTAATAAAGTGAAAATAGGGACACATGACTGGTTCAGTTGGTAGAGGATGCAACTCTTGATCTTGGGGTTGTAAGTTTGAACCCCATGTTGGGTGTAGAGATTACTTAAATAAAATCTTTAAGAAAAAAAAACAATGAAAGATTTTAACTGGTAGAGTATAATTTTGTGTTCCCCTTTTCCTCCTCAAACAAGGATATTTAGCTATATGTAGTGTAAGTCCATTTTTCTACTTAGAATTTATATCTTATAGAGGACCTTCATAAAAGTAAGTCTTTTTCTGTTTGTATATCCATTAATTTTTAGACATATGCTAAGGAAATAACTTTTTTTGTTATACATTGGTGTCACAGGCTACAATTTGTCTGCTGAGTTATAGAGATAAATCAAAATGAAATATTTATTTCATATTTCATTTGTTTTCTTCAAATAATCACCTAGAAAGATTGTGACTAGATTGAAAACCCCATATCAGGAATTATGAGGTGATTCTTTGCCTAAGTAATTAAATCTGGCATGTTAAATATATATTGAAAAAATATATATTGTTAAAATATATATTGGTAGAACTTCCCTTGTATATATATGAAATCTATAAAAAATAAAGAGAATAAAGGCAATATTATTATAGCAAGAGATGCTTGGCCCTCAGGTCTATGATACAGGTGTTCAATAGGTACAATATTAAAAATTATATTTAAAATGTAAACTGAAGTACAGAGTTAAGAAAAAGGCATATCTGCTATAGAAGTTTTAAGTTACTAAAATTAAAATTCTACCAATGAAAAAAATGATCCTTGGGATGATTTATAATTAAATAATGAGATAAAAAAACGAAGATAACTTTTTCTAAAATCAAAAATGTACATATAGCTGCCCTTATGTGTGAAGATGTGAATGCCTGATTATACCTTCAAAATAATGGAATAGGGAGATAAGACCTTTGAAGAGATATATGCAAAATAAAGAAAAAGGTAGTATTCTAGTAGAGGTATAAGGTAGACTGCTTGGTCTTAGAGACAAGAAAATTTGAGTTCTAAGTTAGTGAAAAATCTTCTGTTTTGCAAGTAAAAAAGATTCATCTCAAACCTGCTGAAGCAATAAAAGTGAGGAAATGGTTCTTTGTACACCGAACTGGATTTAATGACTAATGGCTCAATAATAAGAAGCTCAAATGATTTCATTTCCACTGTTTCTCCTCTTTTTGGTATTTCTAAATAGCTTTTCTTTTATCTTTTTTTTTAAATTTTATTTATTTATTTGACAGACAGAGATCACAAGTTGGCAGAGAGGCAGGCAGAGAGAGGAGGAAGCAGGCTCCCTGCTGAGCAGAAAGCCCGATGCGGGGCTTGATCCCAGGACCCTGGGATCATGACCTGAGCCGAAAGGCAGAGGCTTTAGCCCACTGAGCCACCCAGTCACCCCAAGTATTTCTAAATAGCTTTTCTTTGGACCCTTTTGCTTCCCTTTTTCCCATGTTAGTGGTCTGTTTTCCAGAATTCAAGGAATGTTATAACCAAATGCTTCTGCCTTCTATGATTCTAGTTAGCATTTACAGTTGAAGTAGGGAGAAAAGAGCTTTTCCTTCAATGAATGTATATTAATGGCAGTGAAAAATCGGAAGTTTTATTTGGACCTTCTTGAATCATGTGCCTATCTCAGGATTAGTGTTACACAGACATAGGAGATAATAGAAATAGGCAGACCAGAGTCAAGATTCTCTGGTGGAGTTAATTACAGGGAGGGGAGCTTAAGCCTGATAGCAAAGACAGAACCAACTAGAAAAGAGAAAAGATATTTCCCCAAAGGAAAAAAAAAAACGCTAGTAATAGCATAAGGTGGGGAGAATGTATGGGGTGGGGGAGAATGTTCACTAGAAGTCTCACATTGGCCAAGAGGCCAAGATACTCTTACAGTATGGATTAGTTTTAGAAAAAAGAAAAAAGAGCATGTGAAAATCAATCTCAGAATAGTTCAACAAAATGAAATTGTGAAGCCAAACTAGAGCATGCTTTGACATCTGCAAGCACCCAAAGACATACTCTGTTGGGGAAACAACATTCCATGGGTAAATGTGTCCTTTAACCTCCTCAATACTTGTTCTCCATCTCCGTTGGGAAGGAAAAAAAAAAAAGGGTTCTCCATGTTCACAGAACCCTAAAATGACAGAAATAAAAACCTAGAAAGATTAAATAAAGAGCAAAGAACTATTTTACAAAATATGTTATCATCCTATTTTGTTGGCATTTCTAGAGGGTCTGTTACTTAGAGAAAGTGATGAAATTTGAATTCAAATTAAACATTTATAAATAAATTGATACTAAAGAAAATGCAAAATAAAAATTATTTTCCTAAATATGGGGTCTTAGACATCTAATGGTTTCTAAAAATTGTGGTGGAAAGAAGGACCCATACAAGATGCAGGAATGAATGTAATTGTCTTCTCAATCAACTGTGGAATTAAGAAAGTTGGAAAATGGAAATAGAGATCAGAAAGTCCTAATGAATTTTATTTTGTATCCCTTATATTTTTTCTAATGGTAAAGGGCATCATATCTCAAGAAATTTTATCCTTAGAATTTATTTCTATTTTACCTTCCCTGAATTTTTTAAAAACCTCCAGAAGTGTTCATAACCACTTCAGGATATTTGATTGAAGGGTTTAAAGCTTAGAATATGAAACACAGTTGTTAACAATCTATTTAATATCACTGCTGCATACCAATCAAATTATTATATGCCATCTAGACTTGGGAATTTTTTGAGAAATGGCACTCTTAATTTAAATAGTCAGAAATATTTTTCTTTATTAATGATATAAATTTGCTATCATTATCACTCCTAGCTAGAGATCACTTCAGAGACTCACCAATAAACCAGTTCGATGTCTGATCCCATGTTTTTCAGGCTCAACTAAACATAAAGGGAATCTGGAACATGATTTTATAGAGTAGCCTCTCTTTCCAAATAGTAGAGAGAATAGAGATCCAGCCCATGGAGCACTGGAAAATGAATTTGTCATCTCATGGTCAAAGTTTAAAATTTCAGAATCAGAATAATGCGCAGAACAACATCGTCCTTTAAAATATATAATAGAGTTTCAGAATCAGAATAATGCACAGAACATCGTTCTTTAAAATATATAATAGAGTTTGTCCAAATTTCTGTATCTGTTTCTTCACTTCTAACTCAATAATCTGTGTCTTTGCACTCATAATTAAGTGAAGTTATTCTCAGAAAATCCCCATTGAATCACGTGTCAATAATGACAATACTCCTGAACTTGGAATGCAGAGAGCAAGATGGAGTCTCTCCTGTCAAGCAGGAGCCTTTGTCAAGCAATGACACAAACAGTTAAGGTACTGCAGCTATCACCAGGAACAACGTCAGCTGACCCCCTAGAACTGATAGCAAACAGAATCAGAGGAGGTCTGAAGAGACCCAAAACTGATTAAGTCCCTTTAAAAAGGGAAGGATTTGGGCAGCAAACTCTCAGACTTTTCAGACCCGATCCTTTTTTGACCACTTAAAAAAAGGCAACTGCCACCAAAGACTCTACCTGACTTATCTCCTAACAGAGCCAAGATCCTTAGTTGCTTGAACATCAGAAGCAGGAAGTACCAAGAGCCAACTGGGATTAGACCCAGGCCTTATCTCAACTGCATGCCACAGACTGGTTTAGTGTTTGGTTCCTTAACTTCCTCCATCCTTCTGTCCTCTTGTTTTGTTGTGTGGCTTGTCTTCAGTCCTGCTCTGTATACTGTATAAGAAGCCAACTTGAATCACATGGTGAAAGGTCATTGAGTTTGAATCCTGAACCTGCCTTATAGCTGTGATTTGACTTTGCTTTATGATTGAATAAAGCTGATGACATTGTGGAAAGGCACAACTCATGTGTGTGCCTTCATAGTGTGCTCATGACATGGAACTTTACATTCATTTATGATTGAATAATTCCATTCATCTATTATAATAGGAAGCCCAAATGCTAACTTTTAAAATGGGAAGCAACATCTTCTACCCAAAGGTATCACTTTTTCACAGTTCTTTACCTCAGTAAATAGAATTATTATTTAATCGTTTTGGATCTGAAAAAACAGCAAAGCAAAACAAAAACTAGAATCCATACATGGCTTTCTCATCCCAATCATTCATCCACAGCCAGTTGATTTCAAGGTCTTGCTCTCATGAAACTACAGAAACAAAACCTGACAATAAACAAGTACCCTGGATTCAGGACAGGACACCTTATCTTCTATTTCTAAGGCTCTGGGAATATTAAAAATATAAACAAAACTAAACAAGCATTCAAAATATCATAGTTTATTATAAATCCCTATATGTATTATATTCATACTATGTATTTTATCTCTGTTACATTTGTTATTTTATCTTATTTAATTTTTATCCCATAATGCATCTATTTATTTATCTATTTATTTGGTGCTTAGAAATCCAGAGTCTGGAGTCAGACTGCCTGAATTCAAAACCTTCTTTCTCTACCTATTTAGTAGCCTGGGGTAGTTATTTACTGTCTCTCAGCATGTTTCTTTATCTGTAGAATGAATATAATCATAATGTTCATCTTATAGATTATTTTGAAAATAATGTAGATTATTTCAAAAAGCATATAATAAATCTACATAAATACTTTAGAACTTGGCACATTCTGTAAACGTTAGTTCTGTAATAAATATTGGTTATCATTATATTGTGCTGATAAATTTCTAAGGTCATAAATTCAATTATATAGAAATAAAGCTTTTATCCTTTGTAAAATTTCCAGCCCATATTTTGTCTGAAAAACAGAATCTTTTACCTTATCATATAATGATTTCAATAACATCAGGATTCTTTCATCAATTTAAAAATAAATTCAGCCCATTTAGAATTCCTGTTATCTTTTTTTTTTTTTTTTTTTTTTTAATCCTAAGGAGATATCTAAATTCCACATGCTTGGGTAGCATTCTGGTATTTGGGGCACATGGCTGGATCAGATCATCCTCAAACATGGCCATTGCTCCATATTGATGTTTGCATTCCTAATTGGTCCTTTATAGACTGTCATAACCACATTGTATCTGTTTCCACTATTACGGTATTTCTTAATTCTCTGTCTTTCTAATTTTATAAGTTAACACCCTTAGAGTATATAATGTTAGTTCTAAACCCTTTGCCAACCTGGGGCAGCAGGAAGAACGATGGCATTGTCTTTGGCCGTCTTTGCCTCTGACATCACTGTATTTCATTCCTTGCTCTGCTGAACTCAAGGTGGCTCAAGCAATTCAAATGAAGGCTCTATCTCCCAGGTGTTCACCTGGGATTTACATGTGGATCTGTTTTTGGTAATCAGTTCTTTGAGAGTTCTTTCACTATTTCCATTGAAGCTTAACCAGGGGTAGAAAATGCAAGCCCCTCCTCTAAAATTCCGATACCACTAAGTCTTTTGTTTCTCTGCCTTTGTGTTTGGTTTCTCCAATAGGCTTGAGGAATATATTATTCCTCAAACAGAAAGGAATGGGATCAGGGCAAAGGACTTAACAGTTTTTCTCTTTAAAGTATCTACTGAATATTAGAAAATATTTTTTTAATTAAAATCTAATATTGATTGTTTTTCCTGATTCTTCTCTGATTATTGACTTTTGAGGCAAAGAAGCCTTTATTACACCTTACATTTATAACGCTATGTTAATTCTTTATCATTTTAGAATGTATTATTGTTTTGTTTTTTTTTTTTAAGATTTTATTTATTTATTTGTCAGACAGAGAGAGAGCACAGGAGCAAGCACAGGCAGACAGAGTGGCAGGCAGAGGCAGAGGGAGAAGCAGGCTCATTGCTGAGCAAGGAGCCCGATGCGGGACTCGATCCCAGGACGCTGGGATCATGACCTGAGCCGAAGGCAGCCGCTTAACCAACTGAGCCACCCAGGCGTCCCTAGAATGTATTATTGTTTTAAAGGCCACATCCTATTATTACCCTTCTCTAAAAAAATCTATTTTAGACAACCCATATTTTAGGGCTTTATTTTTAATTCAGGGTAAATTTCTTATATTGTAGCTAAAACCTGTTTCCTTAAAGGATAGAAATAAATGTATGCAGTTTGTTTAATTTTAAATTCTATCCCATCCAAATTCTCTTTTTAAAGTATTCTTTTCCCATTTCCACTCATTTATTAAGTGAGTCTTTGAACTTATTTAAAGAACGAGAGTTTAGACATTAGAGGAAACATTGTTAGCATATTTGTCAACATTAAATTCACACAAACCTCTCACAATAAACTTGACAGATTTCTTCTTTTGCTAGGGTTTGACTATTTTATTATTGTTTGTACACAACACTGATCTATGCCCTTCCTTTTGTGGTATTTAATACGTATAAGCTTAAGAGATCTATACTGGGAATTCTGTTTTCTTTGTGCAACTGGGATAACATAAAAGAAATAAGATATTCTGAACGTCATTATTCTCCAAAGCATTCAGACAGGGTAAGTAATATTTGCTCTCCATTGTAACATTGTTGGCATTCTCCACAAGCTGCTTGTCTTCTTTAAGTGCCTCAGTGAGAATTGACTTCAGCTTAATACCAGAATTTATTCTGCATACATGCCCATGCTTTCTACATGATTAGTGAAGTGCTACTGTGGAGACACTCCTGGGATTTTTAAGGGAAAAAGCCTTTGAATAATTGGAAAATAACAACAGTTTTTGTTTGTCAGTTTGAGAATGACTGCCAAGGTCCATTATGTCTCCCGAAATGCACAAAGGCTTGAAGCTCCTCCCATTTTCCCATCCTCAGATGGCATCTCACAAGGCAGTAAGAACATGTTTTCTTCCTGGCAGTTGAACTTTCTCAGAAATAATTGGATAACAGTTAAGTCCAGAGGTCAGTAAGTTCTGGAGCATGTATCATTGCCATACAAGCATTTTGAGTTGGGCTGCTAAACATGAGAAGAGTTGCCAAGGAATAGTAGCTATTCCAAAGTCTTATAGAACTCTCTCAGGAGCACAAAACTGAGGTTGTAAAGTGGTAATTTGAGATTCTCGCCAGTATTGGAGCAGCTAGTGGTAATTTGAGATTCTCGCCAGTATTGGAGCAGCTAGCGTTTCTTCCCAAAGAACATCTAAGCTTTTTCCTTGAGCAGCTTCTGGTTGCCTCTAGCACTCTCTGTCTATAGGGAGGGCTTGTCCCTGAGCCATTTTGAAAATCAAAATGTTTCATTTCTGAATTGCTAACCCCCTGGAGAGCATTGTCACATCAAGAACAAAACTCTTACATTCATTATGGAAAGGGACCTTGTCAGCTCAAATGGTGTGACCTAGGACAGAAAAAACCTTAGCTTCCTGTGGAGAGTAACTGCTCGTTATGGTTCTTTGGGATTGAGCTCATAAATGCCAAAATGTTCAGTGATTAGAAGCCATAATGCAGACCATAAGTCCTCATAGGTCTGGTTTTAATGATGAATTCCAACCCTTGTTCCAACACATTTTCTATCCATTCACTGAACTCTATATATTTCAGGGGTGTTTTTTATACTTCAGTTTTAGCCAAACAAAATTAAACACATTCCATACCTCTCATATACATGAAGCACAGAAATGTAGACTAACTTTACTCATTTCCCCTAATCTACAGAATTAACCAACACTGAAGTGTTTTTTCAAAGAAGCACCTCTTCTATTTGAAATATGATGTCTATGAATATGAATGGAAATATGAAGAGAAAATTAAAGCTTAATATGCAAATTGCAGTTTACTTTCAATTTTTATATTAAATATTACTTCTAAGAGAATTATAAATACATATCTACATATTTTTGCTGTTTCCTGATTATCTGATTACATTTACTTTTGTTTTATCTACATCTTTTTTTTTTTTTAAGAATTTATTTATTTATTTGACAGAGATCACAAGTAGGCAGAGAGGCAGGCAGAGAGAGAGGAGGAGGAGGAAGCAGGCTCCCCACTGAACAGAGAGCCCGATACGGGGCTCGATCCCAGGACCATGGGATCATGACCTGAGCCGAAGGCAGAGGCTTTAACCCACTGAGCCACCCAGGTGCCCCTTATCTACATCTTTTTAACAGATTATTACCAAATATTTTGTCCACATTATTTTAACCTAGTAATACCAATTAATCTGCTAAATTATTGGAACGTTGTTTAGTACCTGGAAGAATGAGTTTATGCTATTATATTTTTTCAGTGTTTTTTTTTTTTTTTTTAAATCAGAATGCAGAAAGCTGTGTTCTATAGTGATTGCTATCTACCATGGCTGGAGGTCGATCAAAGCAGACTTTGCCTGGCTTGCCTCCCTCAGTCAATTTTGTTTTTCCATTTTAAAGATAGTGGGAGTTCCTAGGCAATTTGCTCAGTGCAGATCCTGACAAGGGTGGAGAGGGACATGAAAAACAGGACCTACAGTGATGTAGTTTTGGCAACGTCTATTGACCAATAAGTCAGTCAATCTGAATTAAACTAAGGGTTATGAGGGGGAATGTTACTCTAAAAACCACGTGTTAAACTCACTCAGCTGTTGTCAAATAGCCTTACTGACAAACATGAAGTATCAATGGTCAAAGATTTAAAGTCAGTGATATAAAATGGACCGTGAGATTTGGCCCTTGAAATGATAGACACTATTTCTCAGCAGTTCACTGTACTAACTACAACTTGATAGAATTAATTGCTTAAAGAGGAAATTAGGGACTTTAGGATCAATGAGAAACTTATTTTTTTAAGATTTTATTAATTTATTTGACAGACAGAGATCACAAGTAGGCATAGAGGCAGGCAGAGAGAGAGAGAGAGAGAGAGGAGGAAGCAGGCTCCCCACTGAGCAAAGAGCCTGATGCGGGACTCAATCCCAGGAGGCAGAGGCTTTAACCCACTGAGACACCCAGGTGAACCCTGAAAAACCTATTTTAAAGAAAAAGATAGTTCATTTCAATTTATTTGGTATTGTAGACTTTAAAATAGGTGGACAATAGATCGAAAGTTATTGTTAAAGAAGTAGTAAGAGAATCAGTCTTATAAACAAGGTAATGATATAGTTGAAAACCAATTCTTTATCACAGCTAATTTCAAAGATATTGAAATTCTATCTCAATACTTAGAAGAAAGAACACCAATTCCTATTTTCTTATGTAAAACCATTTCTGTTAGTGCATTTATTTGGTTTTAAGTAGCGCTTAAAATTTTTTTGATTTCCAAACAGGGCTAATTATAAAGCACAGAAGAGACTTCACAACTTAAAGTAAAGGTAATAGGAAAAAAAGTAAGTGCCATCATTTCTTATATCAAAAGCCTTCTACATTATTTTTTTACTAGTCTAATTTTCTAGTTTTACAATGCTTCCCTCTTTTACAAAGTCCTAATTTATCTAAGATGTCCAGTTAGTATAAGATGAGGGTTAATTATAGCTATATGCAAAGGTGGCAATATTCTATATAATGGCCATTAGCACAGTGTTTTATTATTTGAATCAGAAGATAGGATATACAGAATCAATGAGCATATCTTTAACATAGCAACAGTTTGCATAATTACTATTCCCTCCCCCTGCCCATCCTTACCCCATCCTCAGGCAACCACAAACCCACCTTCAGTCAGTATACATGAGATTACATGCCCATATAAATGGAATCATACAGTATGTTACTTTCTTACTGCTTTTATTTTTTTTAAGATTTTATTTATTAGAGAGGGAGGAGGAGCAGGGAAGAGAGACAGAGGGAGAGGGGCAAAGGGAGAGAGGGAAGAACAGATTCTACACTGAACAGGGAGCCCAATGCAGGGCTCCCTCTCAGGAGCCCAAGGTCATGACCTGAGCCCAAGACAGATGCTTAACTGATTCAACCACCCAGGCATGCCCTTTTTGACAGTTTTTAATCACTCATATAACTGAGATTTAGCCATGTTTCTACATGTATTACCATTTCTACTTTTAATTCAGAGTAGTATGTCACTATATATACATACACCACTGTGTTTATGACAGCATATTCATCTGTCAGTAGACATATGGATTGTTTCCAGTTTTGACTGTTACAAAGAAAACTGCTATGCACATTCATGTATAAGCCAGTGAATGGACATATGCTTTCATGCCTTCATTTTCACTAGCAGTGGAATGGCTTTATATATGGTATGTGTATGTGTTTAATTAAAAAAAATAAATTGACAAACCATTTTCCAAACTGTCCAATTTATATTCTCACAACAGTGTTTAAGAGTCCTTATCTCTCTACATTCTCCTTGACATTTGATATAGCCAGTTTTTAAAATTTTGGCCTTTGGAGCAGGTATACTGTTTCATTGTGGATTTAATTTGCATCTCTCTGGTGACAAATGATATTAAGCTTTTTTTTTAAGTTTTAATTTTAATTCCAGTTAACTTTCAGTGTTACATTAGTTTCTGGTGTACAATATAGCGATGCAGCAGTTCCACACATCACCCAGTGATCATCCCCAGTTCACTCCTTAAGTTCACTCCCACCCACCCCCCTTCTGGTACCCATCAAATTATTCTCTATAATTAAGAGTCTGTTTCTTGCTTGTGTCCCCCTCCCTTTCACCTCTCTGCTCACTTGTTCCTTAAATTCCGCATCTGAATGAAGTCCTGTGGTGTTTGTCTTTCTTTGTCTGACTTGGTTCACTTAGCATAATACTCTCTAGCTCCATCCATGTTGTTGCAAATAGCAAAATTTCATTCTTTTTTATGGATGAATAATACTCCATTGTGTATGTATACTGCATCTTCTTTATCCACTCATTAATTGATGGACACTTCAGCTGCTTCCCTTTCTTGGCTGTTGTAAATAACGCTGCTATAAACTATATGGGGATATAGGGATACATGTATATATGTATGGAACGTACACGTTCCTATATGCTATATAGGAACTATGCTATATAGATCCTATATATGCTTCCTATATATCCTATATAGTTCCTATATATAGTTCCTATATATGCTATATAGTTTATTCTATAAACTATATAGGGATATAGGGATACATGTATATATATCCCTGCTATATAGGGATACATGTATCGCTTTGAATTCGTGTTCTTGTATTCTTTGGATGCTATTGAAGATCTTGCCATGTATTTATTTGCCATCTGTATATTTTTACCTATTTTTATTGGATTGTTTATGTTCTTACTGTATTTTGAGAGTTCTTTATATATCCTTGACACAGTACTTTTTCATATATATGATTTGTCAGTGTTTCTCCCATCTGTGGCTTGACTTTTAATTCTCGTAACATTATCTTTCAAAGAGCAGAAGCTATTAGTTTTGATGAACTTCATTATATCAATTAATGTCTTATGGATTGAGCTTTTGATACCAAACCTAAAAATTGTTGCCTAACCCCAAGCTTTACAAGGATTGCATCCTATGTTTTAATATAGAATTTGTATAGTTTTAGATTTTATATTTAGAGGTGTTATCCACTTTTACTGCTTTTGTGTATATGGTGACTAGATGGAAGTTCACTTTTTTCCTAATATTCTCTTGTTCCAGCAGCATTTGGTGAAAAGACTGGTACTCATTTTGCTACATATATTTTGAACATTTGTCATTGGATACATAAATGGTTAGGATCACTTTGTCTATTTGCTAAATTGACCCCTTAAATTTTATGAGATGACTTTTTTCTTCTGGTCATATTCTTTGATCTGAAATTTACTTAGATATTAATATAGCTACCCAGCTCTCTTGTGACTACTATAAACAGTATATTTTTTCATATTTTTACATGCAACCTAATTTTGGTTTTGTATTTAAAGTTGCTTTCTTGTAGGCAGCATGTAGTCAATTCTTGTCTTTTTTATCCAATCTGACAATTTCTGCCTTCTGATCAGGGAATTTAGATCATTTGCCTTTAATATAGCTTTTGATATGATGAACTTTAACTCTACCAATGTTCGCTTTGTTTCTTCCCTGTCCCATATGTTCTTTATTCCCCTTTTCCTATAGGTTTGATTTCTCTTTTTGATTGAGTACTTTTTTATGATTCAAATTTTACCTTGTTGGCTTATTAGCTAATAGCATTTTTTTCTTTTGGTGGTTATTTTAGGGTTTATAGTATACAACTTTAACTTATCATACTTAACCTTAAGTAAGAACATTATAACAATGCATTTCCATTTCTCCCTATTTAATGTCTCTGTTGTTGTTGCGTATACTTTACTTCTATGTGCAGTATAAACTACACATTATACTATTTTAATTTTTGTTGGAACAATCATATTTTATTTATTTTTTAAAGATTTTATTTATTTATTTGATAGACAGAGATCACAAGTAAGCAGAGAGGCAGGCAGAGAGAGAGGAGGAAGCAAGCTCCCCGCTGAGCAGAGAGCCAGATGTGGGGCTCGATCCCAGGACCCTGGGATCATAACCCGAGCCGAAGGCAGAGGCTTTAACCCACTGAGCCACCCAGGCATCCCGAAACAATCATATTTTAAATACATTTAAGTAATCAGAACAATAATGCTATATTTACCTATATGTATACTATGTCTTATATTATTTTTTTCCTTGTTCATATTCATAAATGTCTCTCTCTCTCTCTCTCTCTCTCTCTCTATATATATATATATATATATACATTTGATATCATTTATCTTTTGCATTAGGACTTCAGTATTTCTTATAATAGTCATGAGTGTTTTCAGGTTTTTTAATACTTAAAAGAGTTTAATTTGCCTTCATTTTAAAAACATTTTATATTGTTTATGAATATTAAATTGACAGATATTCTTTTTCTTTAAGTATTTTAAAGATATTTCCTTATTGTCTTTTCATTTCTGTTTCTAACCAGAAATTTACTCTCATTTTTATCTTTGTTCTTCTGTACATACCACACCATTTTTCTCAGGCTACCTTTAAGAATCTCTATCACTGGTTTTATGAAATTTGATTTTGCTGTGTTTGGTGTACTATCATGCATCGGTAGTTTTTTCTCTTCCTCCACTCACTACTCCATTAGAAAAGTCCAATTACATGATATTTTGCAACTCGAAGTTTCACTACAGTAACTGAGACTTTCTTCTTCCCCTACTGTCCTCCCCACCCTTGGGAAAGGGTCTTCTGTTTGTGGTATTATTTATTGCTTTTCTTGCTATTTATTTACTCAAGTTGTTTCCCATCATAGCACTTTTCATCCCAGACATTATGATTTTCATCCTTAAAAACTTCATTGGGGTATTTTTAATATCTATTACCCTTCTCTAGGTAATGTGTTCAATCTTTACTTTTTTTGAAAAATTAGAATACAGAATAACTATTCTGTGACATCATGCAACTAGTTGGATATTTCTAAAACCTGAAATACTTCTGATTTGGTTTTAATGAATTTGTTTTTTTCCCTATATGGGCTATGTTCTTCTTTTCCATTGCAAATCTGGTAGCTTCATCAGATTTCCTACACTATGAATTTCACCTTATTGACTTTTGGATATTTTTTTAATTCCTAACAATATTTTTGAGCTGTATTGTATAAGGCAGTAAAATTACTTAGAAAAAATTTGATCTTGTCAGGTCTTGCTTTTAAAAAATTTTAGGTGTGAGCAAAGTAATGTTTTGTTTATGGCTAATTAACCACTACTAAAACAGAACCCTTATGACTCTTGTAGGTGATTCACAATTCCATTCTGGCTGGTGGAAACAATTGCTATTTATAATTCTTGGCAAGCAACAGGTGCAGTACTCTTTTATCTTATATCTCTAATCTTTCTGGGTATCTGCTTCCTCAGTTGCTGCTAGTTAACACACATCTGTGTGTTGATCACTTTTTTGTTGAGTACTTGGTCAGGCTTCCCCTGTTCAGAGTTCTCCCTCTTGGCACTTCTCTGTTCTCCTTGAGTCTGCTGACCTCTACACACTTGTCTCACTAGATTATCCGTTTTGCTTATGAAACTCAAGGAGAATATGTTCCATCTTCCCCCACATCCACAAAACATTTCACTGCATCCTGGAGACTGTCTAGGCAATAAGCTGGGGGTAATCCTAGAGCTTACCTTATTCATTGTTCTTATCTCTGGGATTACTGTGCTTTGTTGTCAGAGGTCCAGTGTCTTGCACACTGTTGTTTCATATGTCTTTTCTGTTATTTTAACTGTTTCATGTGTAATGATAAATCTGCTCTCTGTTATTCCACTGTGATTTGAAGCAGAGGCCTCATATCAATCAATTCCAATAATCTTCAAAAGTGACACCTGTAGTAGAAAAGTAATTTACAGAGTGAACTAATCTTCTAGCCAGAACTTTACTTTTCATATTAGTGTAAATGATGGTTAATTTTATAGGTCAGTTTGACTGGGCTAAGGACTTGCCTTGCTAGCTGGTAAAACATTATTCCTGTGTGTGTATGTGAGGGTTTTTCTAGAAGACTTTAGCCTTTGAATTAGTAGACTGAATAAAGAAGATGATTCTCACCATTGAGGCCAGGCATCTTCCAATCTGTTGAGGGTCTGAATAGAACAAAAAGTCTGAGGAAAGGGAAATTTGCTCCTTGCTTGGATTTTTCTCTTGCTGTCCAGTGTCTGTACTCCTGATTCTTGGAACTTTTGAACTCAGGCTGGGACTTACACCATCTACACCACCAACTTTCCTGGTTTTCCAGCTTACAGACAGCATTCATGGGCCTTCTTGACCTTCATAATTATGCAGATCAATTCATTTAATAAATCTCATCTATATTTACATCTTTCTATATATCCTATTGTTTCTGTTACTCTGGAGAACCCAGACTAATACAGCATCTTGATCATACCTTACTTCTGAAAGAATAAGAATTTGTGAAGAATCCTTAAGTGATGACAGATCTGATTATGCTGCAGTATTCAGTGTGATAAAAATTCTTAGAAAGTTACTGTACCAGGAAGCTGAAAAGTGAAGACATTTAGTATGTTGTGGAATAAAAATAAAATGTACTAGCAAAAAAATAGAGCAAGAAACACATCCAGAGAAACTCAGAAATTATTTTAGACTTTGAACCTGTTGAATATAATGCCTTTGTTTCAAATATTCATGAATATTGTGAAAGAGAGAGAGATCAAAATATAAGGACTTTCTCCAAGTCATATGGAATTTATCTTCAGAGGAAAAAAAGAATGTGTTACTTTTTGAAGACTGTATCAGGATTTAACTAACAGCACACATTCTTAGGAACTCTCTAGTGTGGCAGCTCTTCTGAGAATGCTTATCCTGGGCACTCCTTTACACAGCCTTTATGTGGTCCCAAGTCTATATTAGGTGTGAGACTGAAGTTAATTGAAATGACCTGAGGAAATAACAGAAAACTTTAATGTGATTCATACTAATTTTAAATTATTACCTCTAACATATGTCCTGGTATTAGAATAGAATTTTTAAATAATTATATTAATATTTATTTGTAAAAGTGATATTTAATTGGAAATAAAATAATTTGTCTTTGTCAAAATTGTCAAAGTATGGATACTTAAGAAATCTCACTACATAAGTAAAATCAAAACAACCACTTTGAAAAATATTAGTAGAATAATTACTATATATACCACCTTTTATAAAATTTCCCTGGGGATTTCATTATATAGTTTAACTTATTATAGTGACCTAAAATTTATATCATTCAAACTCTCATGCAGTATAGAATCCTTTCAAATAAAATTTCTATTTCTTCCCTTTCATATCCTATACTAGTTTTGTCATTATCATACTCTCAAATGTTGTAATCTCCCTAGTACAGAGTTACTATTTTTATTTAGGCCATCAATTATCTTTAGAACAATGAAAAAGAGTTGCATTATCCTTTCTTGTGCTCTTTATTTCCTTATGTAGTTTCAGTTTCCATCTGTTATCATACTCCTTTTGCCTTAAGAAATTATTTTTTTAACATTTATTTTAGTGCAAACCTGTTGGCAGTGAACTCTTTCAGCATCTATTTCTCTGTAAATGTCTTCATTTCATTGTTATTTTTGAGCTGTGTATCCAATGGGTATAAAATTGTAGGTTGACTTTTCTCCTTTAGTTTTTTTTTCTTAACATTTTATATTTTTGGTTTCTGGTTTGCATAGTTGCCGGCAAGCAGGTCATTGGAATATTTATTTTGTTTGCCTGCAGATAATGTCCTATATTTTTTTCTCCTATGGTTTACATCAAGATTATTTTCTTTATCTTTAGTTTTCAGCACTTTATATACGATTGTTCTTAATATGTTTAAGTTTTGTTTTAATCTTTCTTAAGAATTATCTGAGTTTATTAAGCTATGGTTTGGTGTTTTTCAATAATGTTTCAAAATTATCTATCATCTCTTTAATATTTTTTCCCTGTTCTATCTTTCCTTCTGGGTTTCCAATGAAATGTATTTAAATCCATTATATATTATCACTTAATTTTTGTACTCTCTTTGTGTTTTTGTCTTGTTTTGCTTTTTTTTTAATTTGTATTCACCTATTATAAAATGTACTGTTTCTTTCCTCAGCTCTGACTAGTTTATTAATGAGCTTCCTGATACAGTATAATTCTTTATCTTGCTGTCACGTTTTCACTTGTTTCTAGCATTTGCATTTGACTTACTTTTATCACTGCAGAAATTCTCCATGTCTATGTATGGTGTCTAGTTTTTCCCCTGGATTCTTTAACATTTTTTAAAAATCTGTCTATCTATCTATCTATTTATTTATTTATTTGACAGAGAAAGAGAGAAATCACATGTAGGCAGAGAGGCAGGCAGAGACAGAAGGGGAAGCAGGCTCCCCACTGAGCAGAGAGCCTGATGATCCTGACCTGAGTCAAAGGCAGAGGCTTAACCCACTGAGTCGCCCAGGTGCCCTGATTCTTTAACATTTTAATCATTATTATTTTAAAGTATTTACATGTGAGTTCTAACATCTGTGTTATTTGAGTCTGATCCTGTTGACATCTTTATCTCTTGACAATATTTATTTTGTATTGTTTTTCTTGCTTTTATAGGAGTCTCCTAATCTTTAAAGGGAGGCAGATCACCAGGTAGAAACAAATAGTAGATCATGAAATATATATTTATGCACAGGGCAAGGGTTGGATTAATACATTCAGTTATTGGCCTGGGTTGGGTTTTCCTGTGGTTGTTGTTAACATTCAGTAGACTATATAATTAAAATTCCTCCAGGATTAGTCTGAGATTATCTTGTGCCTTGTGTGTGGCATGGAGCTTGGTAGGATATATGTCAGTGTTCTTGTGGCATGGTGTTCTTTTTTTTTTTTTTTTAAGATTTTACTTGCTTATTTGAGAGAGAGATTGGGAGAATTCGTGGGAAGAAGTGCAAAAGGAGAAGCAGACTCCACGCTGAGCAGGGAGCCTAACACAGGAGTCCATCCCAGGACCCAGGACCCTGGGATCATGACCTGAACTGAAGGCAGATGCTTACCCACTGAGCCACCCAGATGCCCAGCAAGGTGTTCTTTCAATAGTGTTGGTATGTCTGTATCACAGAGAAGCTCTCTTTTCACATTTTGGCTACTCTTCTTGCCTTAGCACGCAATTGCTGTAACGAGACACAAAATCCATGTTGGAGGCACGAGGGTGGTTCATGGCACTCGTAAGCCAGCCTTGGAGTCAGACTCAGAAGTGAGGCATTCACAGCATTCCCTAACTCTTACTCTGATGGGAACCAAATGATGTCATATATCTGTATTGCATTTTTGCAGTAAAAAAAGTTTCTTATCCTGTCTTCATCCTAAGTGGTAATAAGCCTCTGCATTGTATCATTGCAAGTTTCCTTCTCCACTCATAAGGGGAAATAGTTTTTCTTTTCCTTTCTCAGGAGCAGAGTAGCTTTGCCTGAGACCACTGGCTGGAGGTGTTCCCACCCTCCACAGCAGTAGGATATCTCTGCATTGATTAGTGCAGGACACTGGACCCAGAAATATTTCCTGTCCCTCTGATGGTGCAGAAGTATTTTGCTTCTGCACCTCCCTGCAGAGCAGTGATCCTTTGCCTGAACTCACAACCAGAGGAAGGGAGAGTAAGTGGGCCTTCCTAAGCTTCTCTAAAGGTAAATGTGTTTTCTTCTCCTATCCCTCTCACACAGTGGACTTTTGCTGAGTTTGTGATATCAAATAATATCCTGCCCTTTTCTCATCAACTTATTGTATTTGATTCCCGGGAGACAAGCAAATGCTCATATAATTGTGTATTTTCTGTCTTGATTTTTCTTATTTCAATAATAAGTTGAATTGAATCATTATTTTCAATTTAAACTTTTTTTTTCTTTAAGCTTTTTTATTTATTTATTTTTATTTTTTTTTTGTTTTTGTTTTTTTTAAGCTTTTTTATTTAAACATATAATGTAACCCCACCACCCTCTCCCAACCCCTCTCCCCCCAACCCCCCTCAGTTTGTTTTATGACATTAAGAGTCTGTTTTGGTTTGTCTCCCTCCCGATCCCATCTTGTTTCATTTTTTTCTTTCCTACCACCGTAACCCCCACCCCTGTTGCATCTCCACTTCCTCATATCAGGGAGATCATGTGATAGTTGTCTTTTTCCAACTGACTTATTTCACTAAGCATAATATGCTCTAGTTCCATCCATGTCATCGCAAATGGTAAGATTTCATTTCTTTTGATGGCTGCATAGTATTCCATTGTATATATATATACCACCTCTTCTTTATCCATTCATCTGTTGATGAACATCTAGGTTCTTTCCATAACTTGGCTATTGTGGACATTGCTGCTATAAACATTTGGGTGCACGTGCCCCTTCGGATCACTGCATTTGTATCTTTAGGGTAAATACCCAGTAGTGCAATAGCTGGGTCATAAGGTAGCTCTATTTTCAATTTTTTGAGGAACCTCCACACTGTTTTCCAGAGTAGTTGCACCAGCTTGCATTCCCACCAGCAGTGTAGGAGGGTTCCCCTTTCTCCACATCCTCGCCAGCATCTGTCATTTCCTGACTTGTTCATTTTAGCCATTCTGACTGGTGTGAGGTGGTATCTCATTGTGGTTTTGATTTGTATTTCCCTGATGCCCAGTGATGTGGAGCACTTTTTCATGTGTCTGTTGGCCATCGGGATGTCCTCTTTGCAGAAATGTCTGTTCATGTCCTCTGCCCATTTCTTGATTGGATTATTTGTTCTTTGGGTGTTGAGTTTGTGAAGCTCTTGATAGATGTTGGATACTAGCCCTTTATCTGATATGTCGTTTGCAAATATCTTCTCCCATTCTGTCAGTTGTCTTTTGGTTTTGTTGACTGTTTCCTTTGCTGTGCAAAAGTTTTTGATCTTGATGAAGTCCCAATAGTTCATTTTTGCCCTTGCTTCCCTTCCCTTTGGCGTTATTCTTAGGAAGAAGTTGCTGCGGCTGAGGTCGAAGAGGTTGCTGCCTGTGTTCTCCTCAAGGATTTGGATGGATTCCTTTCCCACGTTGAGGTCCTTCATCCATTTTGAGTCTATTATCGTGTGTGGTGTAAGGAAATGGTCCAATTTCATTTTTCTACATGTTGCTGTCCAATTTTCCCAACACCATTTGTTGAAGAGGCTGTCTTTTTTCCATTGGATATTCTTTCCTGCTTTGTCGAAGATTAGTTGACCATAGAGTTGAGGGTCTATTTCTGGGCTCACTATTCTGTTCCATTGATCTATGTGTCTATTTTTGTGCCAGTACCATACTATCTTGATGACAGCTTTGTAATAGAACTTGAAGTGCCACCAACTTTGGCTTTCTTTTCCAATATTCCTTTGGCTATTTGAGGTCTTTTCTGGTTCCATATACATTTTAGGATTATTTGTTCCATTTCTTTGAAAAAATTGGATGGGATTTTGATAGGCATTGCATTAAATGTGTAGACAGCTTTAGGTAGCATAGACATTTTCACAATATTTATTCTTCCAATCCATGAGCATGGAACGTTTTTCCATTTCTTTGTGTCTTCTTCAATTTCTTTCATGAGTACTTTATAGTTTTCTGAGTATAGATTCTTTGCCTCTTTGGTTAGGCTTGTTCCTAGGTATCTTATGGTTTTGGGTGTAATTGTAAATGGGATTGACTCCTTAATTTCTCTTTCTTCTGTCTTGTTGTGGTGTAAAGAAGTGCAACTGATTTCTGTGCATTGATTTTATACCCTGACACTTTACTGAATTCCTGTACAAGCTCTAGCAGTTTTGGAGTGGAGCCTTTTGGGTTTTCCACATATAGTATCATATCATCTGCAAAGAGTGATAGTTTGACTTCTTCTTTGCCGATTTGGATGCCTTTAATTTCTTTTTGTTGTCTGATTGCTGAGGCTAGGACTTCTAGTACTATGTTGCATAGCAGTGGTGATAACGGACATCCCTGCCGTGTTCCTGACCTTAACGGAAAAGCTCTCAGTTTTTCTCCATTGAGAATGATACTTGAGGTGGGTTTTTCATAGATGGCTTTGATAATATTGAGGTATGTGCCTTCTATCCCTACACTTTGAAGAGTTTTGATTAGGAAGGGATGTTGCACTTTATCAAATGCTTTTTCAGCATCTATTGAGAGTATCATATGGTTCTTGTTCTTTCTTTTGTTAATGTACTGTATCACATTGATTGATTTGCGGATGTTGAACCAACCCTGCTGCCCTGGAATAAATCCCACTTGGTCGTGGTGAATAATCCTTTTAATGTACTGTTGGATCCTATTGGCTAGTATTTTGGTGAGAATTTTCGCATCTGTGTTCATCAAGGATATTGGTCTGTAATTCTCTTTTTTGATGGGATCCTTGTCTGGTTTTGGGATCAAGGTGATGCTGGCCTCATAAAATGAGTTTGGAAGTTTTCCTTCCATTTCTATTTTTTGGAACAGTTTCAGGAGAATAGGAATTAATTCTTCTTTAAATGTTTGGTAGAATTCCCCTGGGAAGCCATCTGGCCCTGGGCTTTTGTTTGTTGGGAGATTTTTGATGACTGTTTCAATCTCCTTACTGGTTATGGGCCTATTCAGGTTTTCTATTTCTTCCTGGTTCAGTTTTGGCAGTTTATATGTCTCTAGGAAAGCATCCATTTCTTCCAGATTGTCGAATTTGTTGGCATAGAGTTGTTCATAATATGTTCTTATGATTGTTTGTATTTCTTTGGTGTTGGTTGTGATCTCTCCTCTTTCATTCATGATTTTATTTATTTGGGTCCTTTCTCTTTTCTTTTGGATAAGTCTGGCCAGGGGTTTATCAATCTTATTAATTCTTTCAAAGAACCAGCTCCTAGTTTCATTGATTTGTTCTATTGTTTTTTTGGTTTCTATTTCATTGATTTCTGCTTTGATCTTTATTATTTCTCTTCTCCTGCTGGGTTTAGGCTTTCTTTGTTGTTCTCTCTCGAGTTCCTTGAGGTGTAGGGTTAGGTTGTGTATTTGAGACCTTTCCTGTTTCTTGAGATAGGCTTGTATCGCTATATATTTTCCTCTCAGGACTGCCTTTGCTGTGTCCCACAGATTTTGGACCGTTGTGTTTTCATTATCATTTGTTTCCATGGTTTTTTTCAATTCTTCTTTAATTTCCTGGTTGACCCATTCATTTTTTAGAAGGATGCTGTTGAGCCTCCATGTATTTGTGCTCTTTCCACATTTCCTCTTGTGATTGAGTTCTAGCTTCAGAGCATTGTGGTCTGAAAATATGCAGGGAATGATCCCAATCTTTTGATACCTGTTGAGACCTGATTTATGACCCAGGATGTGATCTATTCTGGAGAATGTTCCATGGGCACTAGAGAAGAATGTGTATTCTGTTGCTTTGGGGTAGAATGTTCTGAATATATCTGTGATGTCCATCTCGTCCAGTGTGTCATTTAAGACCTTTATTTCCTTGTTGATCTTTTGCTTGGATGATCTGTCCATTTCAGTGAGGGGTGTATTAAAGTCTCCAACTATTATTGTATTCTTGTCAATGTGTTTCTTTGATTTTGTTATTAATTGGTTTATATAGTTGGCTGCTCCCATGTTAGGGGCATAGATATTTAAAATTGTTAGATCTTCTTGTTGGACAGACCCTTTGAGTATGATATAGTGTCCTTCCTCATCTCTTATTATAGTCTTTGGCTTAAAATCTAATTGATCTGATATAAGGATTGCCACCCCAGCTTTCTTCTGATGTCCATTAGCATGGTAAATTGTTTTCCACCCCCTCACTTTCAATCTGGAGGTGTCTTCAGGTCTAAAATGAGTTTCTTGTAGACAGCATATTGATGGTTTTGTTTTTTTTTTATCCATTCTGAAACCATGTGTCTTTTGATTGGGGCATTTAGCCCATTTACATTCAGGGTAACTATTAAGAGATATGAATTTAGTGCCATTGTATTGCCTGTAAGGTGATTGTTACTGTATATTGTCTCTGTTCCTTTCTGATAATACTTTTAGGGTCTCTCTTTGCTTAGAGGACCCCTTTCAATATTTCCTGTAGAGCTGGTTTGGTTTTTACAAACTCTCAGTTTTTGTTTGTCCTGGAAGCTTTTTATCTCTCCTTCTATTTTCAATGATAACCTAGCTGGATAAAGTATTCTTGGCTGCATGTTTTTCTCGTTTAGTGCTCTGAATATATCATGCCAGTTCTTTCTGGCCTGTCAGGTCTCTGGATAAGTCTGCTGCCAATCTAATATTTTTACCTTTGTATGTTAAACACTTCTTGTCCCGTGCTGCTTTCAGGATTTTCTCTTTGTCGCTAAACTTGTAAAATTTACTATTAGATGGTAGGGTGTGGACCTATTCCTATTGATTTTGAGGGGAGTTTTCTGCACCTCCTGGATTTTGATGCTTGTTCCCTTTGCTATATTAGGGAAATTCTCTACAATAATTCTCTCCAGTATACCTTCTGCTCCTCTTTCTCTTTCTTCTTCTACTGGAATCCCAATTATTCTAATGTTGTTTCATCTTATTGTATCACTTATCTCTCGAATTCTCCCCTCGTGATCCAGCAGTTGTTTATCTCTCTTTTGCTCAGCTTCTTTATTCTCAGTCATTTGGTCTTCTATATCACAAATGCTTTCTTCTGCCTCATTTATCCTAGCAGTAAGAGCCTCCATTTTTTATTGCACCTCATTAATAGCTTTTCTTATTTCAACTGGATTAGATTTTAGTTCCTTTATTTCTCCAGAAAGGGCTTTTATTTCTCCAGACAGGGTTTCTCTAATATCTTCCATGCCTTTTTCTAGCCCAGCTAGAATCTTGAGAATCGTCGTCCTGAATTCCAGATCTGACATATTACCAATGTCTGTATTGATTAGGTCCCTAGCCTTTGGTATTGCCTCCTGTTCTTTTTTTTGTGGTGAGTTTTTCTGCCTTGTCATTTTGTCCAGAATCCGCTGTTCTCCCTGTTAAGTGAACTTGGTCTTGGCTGGATTTCTTGTTGATCTTCTGGGGGAGGGGCCTTTTGTAGTGATTCTCAAGTGTCTCTGCCCCAGGCGGAATTGCACCGCCCTTACCAGGGGCCAGGCTAAGTAATCCTCTCAGGTTCGCTTTTGGGAGCTTTTGTTCCCTGAATGCTTTCTGTAGAGTTCCTGAGGACGGGAATGAAAATGGCAGCCTCCCAATCTCCGGCTCGGAGGAGCCGAGAGCTCGGGGCCCCAGTCTTCAGTGGGCCTTCAGAGAAAAGCACTTAATCATTCCCGTCTCCCCACCCTCCAGCCGCGCTTGGAGAAAATCGTGTGTAATCAGTCCCGTCTCACTGGCTTCTGGCTGTACTCCAAGGTCACCCAGCCTGTGACCAAGCGCCTCTGTCTCTGGCAGAGTCCCACCTGGAGTATCCAAACCCCATAGATCCCTGAGCTCTCCCAGGTCGGAGTCTCCCCGGATCTTGTGGGGACCCCTCGCACAGAGCACTGGCCCGTGTCACAGACCACAGCTCTAGGTAACCCCAAGTAGAGAGCTCACTCCTTGGCTCTGTCTCCGCAGCCGGCTTCTCTGCTCTAATCCCTGTGAGCTCTGTGACACTCAGACACCCCCAATCCTTCTGTGACCCCGCGGGACCTGAGTCCATGCTGTCCCCACGAGGTCTTCACCCCAGTTTAGCCTCTGGAGTGATGTCCCTCCGTGAAGCAGACTTTTAAAAGTCCTGATTTTGTGCTCCATTGTTCCGCTGCTTGCCGGGAGCAGGCCCCTCCTCCCGGGGTCTATTTTCCTGTCGCGTTGGATTCACTTCTCCGCTGGTCCTACCTTTTAGAAAGTGGTCGATTTTCTGTTTCTAGAATTGTTGTTGTTCTTCTCTTCGATCTCCTGTTGGATTCATAGGTGTTCGGAATGGTTTGATAGGCTATCTAGCTGATCTCCTGCTGCCTGATGTCATCTAAGCCTGCTACTTCTCTGCCGTCTTGACTCTTCCCCCTTCAATTTAAACTTCTTATAACTCTGGCATTATTTTCCTTAAGTCCCAGTTTGGTATTTTAGCAGTAAATCAAGTACAGATGGTCATCATTTATGTGAATCAAGTGTTCTTATTTAGAATAAAATGCCAACATATTTTGGATATTAACCTTAGCCCCATATGGTACTAGTTCAAAATATAAAATCCTCTCTAGACTGAACAAAAAATGGCTCTTCAAACTATTGTCTCCCTTCAGCAAAATACCACTCTTAATGCTTATGAATCTCATGCCTAGATTATTATAATAATTACATACCTGGTCTTGCCCATTTCATGTTCTCTCCCTTTACAACATTTTCTTAAAAATTACTTTGACTGATTTTCTCTTCTAATTGGTGATAGACTCTATATTTTTCTCACAAACTCATCAGGGCCAATCATATCTTTAGATTCTTTCCAACCCTTCTGAATCCCAGAAAGATTTCCTGTAATTTTTTTTCTGATACTACAAGGCTTTTATAATACTTTTGCATCCCCTTTGCTCAAGTTCACTTATGAATTTTGATATTAAAACATCATGTGTAGGGACGCCTGGGTGGCTCAGTTGGTTAAGCGGCTGCCTTCAGCTCAGGTCATGATCCCAGCGTCCTGGGATCGAGTCCCACATAGGGCTCCTTGCTCGGCAGGGAGCCTGCTTCTCCCTCTGCCTCTGCCTGCCTCTCTGTCTGCCTGTGCTCTCTCTCTCTCTCTAACTAATAAATAAATAAAATCTTTAAAAAAACAAAAAAAAATCATGTGTAATTTTTTACTCTAAGTATGGAATACTTTCATTTTTAGCATAATAGTGCCCTAATGTGAAAATAAATTTTTCTAGAGGCAGTTAAATATCTTACATATATCTTTTGTGTTCATTCATGGGCTAGCATGAGGACAGCAGCATCATCATTATTACAATCCAATTTTTCTGCCTGTACTGAAACAATGGTAAATATTTACTGAGAAATTACTATATGCCAGGGACTATGACTCATTTGCCATACATCACATTTTAAGAGCTGAATAACTAGGTACTATCTTTACTCTTGTATTACAGAAAAGCATATGGAAACATAGAAATATTAAATAATTTGTCCAAATAGCATAGGAGTATTGGAATTCTGAAATTCAAACTATGCTGGATATGTGAGGAGAGGAAAAGCAATGTCTCCCAAATGTACTTATCAAGCCATCATAGATGTTAGGAGGCCTCTGAATTGCTAGGCTCAAGTTCAGTCCAGCTTTGAGGTTGTAGTTAATGTGGGATAAGATTTTCTGTCTCATTTATTTCAACTTCTATGCTTTATTTAACATGACACTAGGATCTCAAGTCAAGTTAAATACTTCAGCAAATTAATTTATTCATGATCCAAAATTATCTTGAAGATACAAATGTTAAATAATACCTCTAATTTTAATTACATTAGCAGAAAATAATTATATTTAGTTACAATAACAGAAAGTTTTGTTCTCTCTCTCTCTCTCTGTTTTTTCTAGATTACTTAGAATCCTATAGTTATGAGACATTTTTGGAGCTCAGCAAATGCATCCATCATTAAAGTTAAATATCAGAGGAACTACTTCATCTAGGATGAAATATTTTGTTATTGTGATTTAGTTAAATAGCTAACTACAGTTCATAGAGGTTTTGTACTAATATATAGGCACTGGAGTGCGGAGAGGCTTCTACTGAGAATCTCTGCTATCCAGTCCAGAATCTCAGCCATCTTTATTCATGGAAGCTCTAGGAGCTTGGCCATACATAGATGCATCTGAAACGAAGTTTTGAAGGTTATAGTTTTGGGAAAAATGTTTAAGGTCCTTCAGTGTTTCTGTATTTTCCCCAGATATTTTCCTCCAGAAAGGCATTAAACTTTATTAATATGTTTCACTTGGAGAAAACAAATATTAAGATCATCATGTAAATGATTTTTTAGGAGCAAAGCTTTATGCCATATTAATTTACTTAGCTAACACTGAGCCTGACATTGCATGTCCAACACATTTTGTTTTTAATCCTGTAAAGGTAAGTAGGTGATATAATTTATGGAGAGCTAGTTGACTCTTGAGTGGCTTAAAAGGAACTTAAAAAGAAATGGCTCTAGAAGAAGCTTTTTGATCTTGTAAAATTCTGTGTCATTAACAAATTTGGATAGCATCTTATTAAACATAAAAGTTGAGATGATTTGAAGAACCGAAATCCTGTTAAGGAAAAAAAAAATTGTTTTCTTCTGCCCATTTCTTGATTGGATTATTTGTTCTTTGGGTATTGAGTTTGATAAGTTCTTTATAGACTTTGGATACTAGCCCTTTATCAGATATGTCATTTTCAAATATCTTCTCCCATTCCATAGGTTGCCTTTTAGTTTTGTTGACTGTTCCCTTCATTGTGCAAAAGCTTTTTATTTCAAAGAAGTCCCAATAGTTTATTTTTGCTTTTGTTTCCTTGCCTCAGGAGACACATCTAGAAAGAAGTTGATATGGCTGGTAGCAGAGAGATTACTGCCTGTGTTCTCCTCCAGGATTTTTATGATTTCCTGACTCACACTTAGGTCTTTCATCCATTTTGAATTTATTTTGTGTGTGTAAAAAAGTGGTCCAGTTTCTTCTTTTGCATGTTGTTTTCCAGTTCTCCCAACACTGTTGGTTGAAGAGTGGATTTTTTCCCCTCCCCAGTGGATATTCATTCCTACTTTGTTGAAAATTAATTGGCCATATAGTTGTGGGCTCAATTCTGGGTTTTTTGTTCTGTTCCTTTGATCTATTTATCTATAGTACCATACTGTCTTGATCACTACAGTTTTGTAATATAATATGCAGTCCAGAATGTTGATGCCTCCAGCTTTGCTTTTCTTTTTCCAGGGTGCTTTGGCTATTGGAGCTCTTTTTGGTTCCATACAAATTTTAGGATTGCTTGTTCTAGCTCTGGGAAAAATGCTATTGGTATTTTGATGGGGATTACATGAATGTGAAAATTGCTTTGGGTAGTACAGACATAACCATAGTAAATTGCTTTGGGTAGTACAGAATAACAATAGTTGTTCTTCCAATCCAATGAACATGGAATGTTTTTCCATTTCTTTGTGTCTTCTTCAGTTTCTTTCATCAGTGTTATATAGTTTTCAAAGTACAGGTCTTTCATTTCTCTGGTTAGGTTTATTCCAAAGTAATTTATTGTTTTTGGTGCAATTGTAAATGGGTTTTGTTCCTTAATTTCTTTTTCTCCCACTTCATTACTGGTGTATAGAAATGCTATAGATTTCTATACATTGATTTTGTATCCTGTGACTTTACTGAATTCTTGTGTCAGTTCTAGCAGTTTTTTTGGTGGAGTCTTTCAGGTTTTCTGTATAGAGTCATGTATCTGTAAATTGTGAAATTTGACTTCTTTCTTGCTCATTTGGATGCCTTTAATTTCTTTCTGCTGTATGATTGCTGAGACTAGGACTTCCAGTACTGTTAAATAACAATGGTGAGAATAGGAATCCTTGTCTTATTCCTGACTATAGAGGAAAAGTTCTAAGTTTTTCCCCATTGAGCATCATATTAACTGTGAGTTTTTCTTTTTCTTTAAGGTTTTATTTATTTATTTGAGAGAGAGAGAGAGAGAGAGGAAGAGAGGAAGAGAGAGCACAAGCAGGGGGAGGAGCAGAGCGAGAGGGAGAAGCAGGCTCCCTGCTCAGCCTGCTGGAACAGGAACTCCATCCCAGGTCCCTGGGATCATGACATGAGCTAAAGGCAGCCACCTAACTGATTGAGCCACCCAGGCACCTAGCTGTGAGCTTTTTATCTAAGGCCTTTACTGTTTTGAAATATGTTCTCTCTAGGCCTACTTTTCTGAGGCTTTCTTTGAAAGAGATCTGCCAAATGTAGAGAGCACCACCTGGTTTCAAGACTTAGAAAGTTACAGCAATCAAGATGGTATAGTACTAGTGTAAAGATAGGCAAAAAGAACATTACAAAGAGATCAGAAATAGATTCTGTGTGTGGACACTTATTTTTCAACAGTTTCATAGACAATTCATGATGTAAGTATATTTTGAACAAATGATGCTTAATCAATTTTATATCCATATGCAAATTATTGAGAAGGCATTATAAACGGAAACTAGGAAGTTTTGGGGGTGATGGACATGTTCTGTTTGTGGAGTGATTATTTAATGGAAATATACAAATGTTAGTCTTCATCTTATACACTTGGCATATGTGGAATGTGTTATATATTAATTATACATAAATAAAACTATGAAAATGTTCTCCAGATATACACATAATATACATTTTATTGTGTATAAATGAAAACTTCATACATAAAAAACAATAAATATATAATTTATAAAGCCAAAAGATAAATACAGGCCAAAGATTTTGCCACTAAGATGTTTCTTCAGTGTTTGCTAAGCTTCTTAGCTATCAAGGGTTATCCATATGTGTAGAAACAATGGAAAAGAAAAAAACATGTCAGGTAGACAAGCAAATGTTTTCTATCTAATGGAACAGATAAAATCCAAAGATTATGTTTTTTGGTCTTATTGCACAGGAACTGTGTTCGCAACAATCTAATTATACCATTGGCTATAAACAACCAGCTTCTTAAATGTTCAGTGGAATGGTTGTAACATGTTACTGGAAACATCATTACTTAGTTAAATACTATTTTTGATATGTGCTTATTTTATATTTCCATTAGAGTCATAATTTTACCTTTTACAAAGTAATATTTTAACAAATTAATACCTGGTATTTCAACTGTAGGGTGACTCCTCATCTACATTTTAATTCAAATTTTATTAAGGATAGCAAATATAAAGTGAATTATATTAATAATAAAGAAAGCATGACTCTTGAAAAATGTTAAAAACTGAGCCAGAGTCATGTTATTTTCCTTTTGTGTAAAGCATCTGATTTAAGGGAGTTTTCTTAGAATTTTATTTGAATCTGTGGCATAATGAAGAGTGTCTTATGCTTTAGAAACAAGTAATCCTTAAAAAGTATTGTGATAAAAATGCCAATATGTATGGATCTATTATTTTGTCTGAATTGTGATCAGCATGAGAAACAATAATACTTTTATATTATTTTGTTATACTGCCAAATTGCAGTGCAATAACATTCACTTTACACTTTTGGAAAACCAATTTCACATTTCCAGCTTCCAGCAAGTTTTCTGTTATGACTTCAACTACAATATCTTACCAAAAACCGCAGTCCTTACAACGTATCAACTATGCACTTTTTTTTCTTTAGACAGATTTTTTTGAAGTGCAAGTTAACTCCACTTCATCATTTTTTTTTTTAAGATTGTGTTTATTTATTTGACAGAGAGAACAAGAGAGCACAAGCAGGGGGAACAGCAAAGGGAGAGGAGAAGCAGAGGCCCCATTGAGCAGGGAGCATTATTAGGGGCTATTAGGGTCCTGGGATCATGACCTGAGCTTAAGGCAGCCACTTAACAGACTGAGCCACACAGGCACCCTCACTTTCTCATGTTTTAACAAAGACCTTTAGCTTTATTTAATTTACTCTTAAAAGACAGGTGTTATGTTGAGTTAGTCTACTCATGGGTGCCTGGGTGGCTCAGTCCATTGAGCATCTGATTCTTGATTTTGGGCTCAGATGGTGATCTCAGGGTCAGGGGATGGTGCCCCTCCTCTTACTCCAAGCTCATTTGGAAGTCTGCCTCTCTCCTCCCTTCTCTCTGCCCCTCCCCCACTCACACACATTCTCTTTCTCTCTTTCAAATAAATAAAATCTTACTAAAATTAGTCTCCTCTTAATGTTACATAATGGAAGAAACAACTACATTTGTCAAGTCTGTAACAACTACAAAGTAGTCTATAATTTATGTGTAGTGTGTAATAGTGGTACCTAACAGATAATTTATGAAAATTAAATAAAAATGAATTTTTTCTAGTAGTATGGCTAATTAAATAACTTATAAACTATCCCAAATAAAATAAGTGCAAACAAAATATTGGATATTGGGCATATAAATACAAATATACTATTTGTATAAATAAATATACATGTTATAAATATACATAATATATATGTATGCATATATGTATAGAAATGTTTGTGTATATATAGTAATGCATTATGAAGTTAATATCAAATTAAAGTAACTGTAGGACCCCATTACAAAGTTACAAAAACTTTTGGAGATAAGCAAACTCTCTATGAACTTATATATTTGAGATCATGGGCTTCTGCTTTTCTGGCTTCTTGGAGAACTGAGAACAGGATAGTGATAAGGTTTTCCCCAGATGGATTTAATACACAAACATAAAGCTCAGTCTTTCAATAGAATACATTTTCATGGACAAGATAAATGAGAAATTTACTTAAATCATAGAAGGAGACAAAATGTATCTCCACCTTGGAATTGAGTAGGAGAAAGTAAATTACTTCTGAAATTTCTGACTATAAGATGGCCCATCTACGGAATTTTTTGTGCCACTTCATGCTACTTAGTCTGAAAAATCTCAAGAAAAAAAAATTGGGGCACCTGAGTGTCTCACAGGGTCTTCTTGTGACTCTCTTCCTCTGCCCCTCTTCCACTCACATGTGTACATGCACACACACACACGAGTGCTTTCTCTCTCATTCTCTCCTTCAAATAAATAAGTAAATCTTGAAAAAAAATATATTAAAATACTTACAGATTCATAGTGCTTCCAGAAAGATTATTAGCAGAAAATCTTACGTTCTCTATGGAGAAGCTTAACTTCCACCCAGTCCTAAAAGAATTCCTGTGAAAGTTGAAAACATAAGCAGGTACAAGAGTCCATAAAGAATGACCAAGAAGATTTGAAATTAAGAAAATGGAGATTCTTTACAAAAAAAAAGAAAAAAATAGAGATTCTTGATCTGAAAAATATAATTATTGTAAGTAAAACCACAATACAGAATTTTGTTTCCAAGTAGGATATAGTGTATCATAGCATGCCAACATTCCAACTGAAAAAACTTAAAAAAAAAAAGTGAGATGAAGTTACAAAAAACATATTATAGTCCTTAGGGAGCTATGGCACCAAGAAGAACTAAATGATTTTGAAATATTAGAGAGAGTAAAACCTCTTCTAAAATGATCTATTATTTCTATGTACCTTTTCCCCTTGGACATTTGCTAATTTCAGGAATCATCTGAAATTTGGTTTTGGCTTGGGAAGACCCCTAAAGGTACATTCTAAACAGAAAAAGAAAAAAGAAAAACCAGCACACCTTTTGGTGGTTGCAAGTGACTGGCTACAAATTGCAAAGATGCAGCCACTTAAATCTCACTGGTTTCCTCGAGGATCATTTTTTCAGTTGTGGATCCACATGGAAGGCCAGAAAGCTAAGCCAAGTGTATGGGGAAAGGCAGAATGAAATCTACAGTCCCCTAAGGTTTAGATAAGCAAACACCAGCCTGAGGGAGCTGACCTGCTTCTAGCACATAGCTGTTTTTTTTCACTCAAGAAATCTGTCACATTTTGAAATTGAGTGGTCAGGAGTTTGGAGAATTAGAGAAAACATTTGAAGGGCAGATTGTTTTGTTGTTGTTACTTTAAAGAGAGGGCAAAATTTGAATTTCTCATAGTCTTTAGGGCTAAGAGGAGACCTGTGAATTTTTAATGAAAACCTAGGAGATTCACATGCCAGAGAAAAGGACTAAAGTAGTTCACTAGCTGTCCTAAAACTGCAAAACAAACAAACAAACAAAAAACAAAAAAAACCCACAACAAAACCCATTAAGTGTTTGAGGTTACCAATTCCTTGTTGTTTTAATATATGAACAGACAAAACTTCTTGGTAAATTATTATGTGGTAAAGGGAGTCTTCTGCATGTAAAGTCCTACTATACAAACTAACATATTTAGACATATGAAGAGGCAAGTAATCATTACTAAAAAGTAAGAGATAATATGAATGATAGAAGCAGATCCACAGAGGCATGTGGGTGGCTCAGTCGATTAAGCATTCAACTCTCGGTTTCAGCTCAGGTTGTCATCTCAAGGCCCTGACCTCAGATTCAGGAGATAGAGCCCTAGTCATCAGTCCCTGTGCTCAGCATGAAGCCAGCTTGAGAATCTCTCCCTCCACCCCCCTCCCCCGCCCTTTCTCTCTTTCTGTCTCTCTAAAATAAATAAATCTTAAAAAAAAAAAAAAAAAGTAAGAAGCATATCCACAAATGGTTCAGAAGTTGCATATAGAAGATAGACTTTAAGATAACTTTGGGAATGCCTGGGTGCCTCAGATGGTTGATGGTTAAGTGTCTGCCTTGGGCTCAGGTCGTGATCTCAGGGTCCTGGGATTGAGCCCCATGTCAGTCTCCTGGCTCAGTGGGGAGCCAGCTTCTCCCTCTCCCTCTTCCTCTGCCTCTCCCTCACTTGTGCTCTCTCTGTCTCTCTAATGAATAAATAAAAATATTAAAATCAATCAATAAATGATTAACTTTGATATGCTCATGAAGATATAGAAAAATGGGCAAATTAGATGAATATGTAGAGCAATTCAAAAGGGAATTTAACTTTCTAAAAATAATCAAATAGATAATTTTGGAAAAGAAGTAGAGAACTGTATCAGACCAGGATGGATTAACAGATAATAGACTTTACCTCCTACTCTAAACAGTAAGAAAATTGGAGAAATTAGTTTCCAACATTGGGCAGCTGAAAAGCTAGGATAGGGATCACCCAGCTTCTGCCTAGAGGTACTTTCCAGACTTCAGCACAGGAGGGAGGAAGCAAGTAGTGCTTGGTAATTTCATTGAGTTTAAGAGACAGTTTGGAGTTTGGAAAGGCACAGCTAGGTGGATTTTATGGAAAAATAATATAAATAAGAAAGAGCTACATAGAGAAAAGAAAGCCAGTAGTCTACATAGATTCCTCCTGGGAATGTTACTAAGTGTGTGGGGCATAAGGAGAAACTTCATATAGCTTCACAAAGGACTACAGGGCTTTTACAGGGAGGAGTATAAACTGAATAATATGGGAACTATTAACAGAGCTGAGAATATTTTGTGTTCTAATCAACACTAAAAATATGCTTGAACTAAGAACTACAAATCCAAGGATATTCATTATCGAGAGCAATTTCACACATGCTTACTGCCCTGCAGCTAATAAGATGTACAGGGAAATTTAAAAAGATACATTAAAACAAGTCCAGTTAATCTCCTCATCAGAATATGTGAAACATATAAACAGGGACTTCATCTTATTTCCTTGCTGAATCATTGGTAACTTCAAAATTGCCTTGTACTTATCTATCACTTAGAAATTATTTTTGTTGTATGAAGCAGAAATTACTGTGTTATTTGATACATGTATTCAGCTATGTCCAGTAGTATTATGGATTGTCATTCCTAGTCTCCATTACCAAATTCCTTAAAGGATGCTAAACTTCCTTAATAAAAAAATAATTCAGAAAAATTAAGTGACTTACCTGGGTCACACAGACATTAATTGCAAACGACGGTTCATATTCATGTCTTCTGAAACCTTACCCAAAAACATTTTACTACATCAGGCTTTCAGACTAGATTACATTATGTGTACATTTATCAATAAGCAAATCTCAACCATTGGTTCCCCTAACAAACAAATCCAAATCAAAATGGTACTTTTTAGCTTATTAATATGGTCATTCAGTGGGCACCTGGGTGGTGCAGTCAGTTGAGTGTGTGGCTCTTGCTTTCTGCTCAGGTCATGATTTCATGGACCATGATTTGGAGCCCCACATGGGCTCAGGCTCAGGGTGTAGTCTGCTCATGGATTCTTTCTCCACCCCTCCCCACCCCTTGCACACACACAGA
This sequence comes from Taxidea taxus jeffersonii, assembly GCA_003697995.1. Classification (NCBI taxonomy): domain Eukaryota; kingdom Metazoa; phylum Chordata; class Mammalia; order Carnivora; family Mustelidae; genus Taxidea; species Taxidea taxus. Next base: position 255,153 of record ML104936.1, on the reverse strand, counting down.
CACATGTGCTTGTGCACCCTGTCTAAAATAAATAAATCTTCAAAAAAATATATGGCCAATCAGGAATACATGAAAGGCCTATTCTAAATTATGAATATAACTATATGTGATGACATTTGGCTAAAACTCTTACATTTTCCATATATGCTGAAAAGATAAACTTATAATTTACTTCTCATCTTCTCTGTCTAAATGTGTATATTCCATTATTAAGTTAGTAAAACTTGTTTAATGATGTTTTACATGATGGGCATTTTTGCTTTTTCACATCGTAAGTAAGTTATTATTGATAATCTTCTCTAACTATAACAACTTATTTTTTCTATTTATTAGAAGCATACCATATACAATAACCTTAATTTTAAAAATTAAATATGTGTGTGTAGATTTTGTTCAGCAAACTATTACAAATGGTATCCTAACAAATGGAATTTTCATTTTAAAATATTAAATTCAAATATTTTAAAAAATATTTATGCTGTCTGTATGAAAAAAAGACAAATTAAGTATCTAAAATTTTTATTAGCTACCTTTAAGTAAATGATATAATTGTAAATTGAGAAATAGCATGTGTATTACTACAAAAAATATTTTAAGAAATATGGGCACATCCATAAACTAGGAGAGAAGGTTGAACACAGTTGACATAGTTGACATAACAGGTATCTCTGAAGGTCATTGATGTCCAAAGTAGTTATTTTAGGCACTTCTGTTTTCTTTCCACAGTGATACCATGTCCAGTTTACTGCCCAGATATCTCGAGATGTTCTTTTCTCTTCAGTCATTTCTTCTTTCTGATCTTATCTACATCAACATTGTCTTCTTTTTACATTGCCTACATTGTCTACATAACATTGTTATGTTGCTCACCTGAATTATTGCAATAAATGCCAGCATGTTTTGGGTCCTCTAATGTTTAAGTTAATAATTTGTTATCTGCGCAACTTCAAGAGTCAATTTCTTTAATTTCATAATGTTTTTCAATTGCATACATCTTTCAACAGTCTTACTTTCCTGATTGATAGAAAGTCCAAACTTCAGTGTCAGGCAAATTAGGTACATCAGATGTTATTTCTGCCTACCGTCCTATTATACTCTTTATTTATTACACTTACTCTACCCTTCCTTTAGTTTTCCTGGATTTCTTTTTTTTTTTAATTTTTTTAAAGATTTTATTTATTTATTAGTTAGAGAGAGAGAGCACAGGCAGACAGAGAGGCAGGCAGAGGCAGAGGGAGAAGCAGGCTCCCTGCCGAGCAAGGAGCTCGATGTGGGACTCGATCCCAGGACGCTGGGATCATGACCTGAGCTGAAGGCAGCCGCTTAACCAACTGAGCCACCCAGGCGTCCCTAGTTTTCCTCGATTTCTTAGAGTAGTTTCTTTTATCCCTCAAGGTATAATTTTCAGGCAAGTATGAAAATTAGTGGCCTGATATACTTCTCTATATTTTTCTCTCCACTGTACTGTGTATAATTTAGGACTAACAAGATATGTTATTTTTTTATTTATACCCAAATGTATTTAATGAATAGTCTATAGTAAGTGTTCAGTGAAAACTCTTTTCAGTTAAATAGTTAACATGTGAATATATATATATATATATATATATATATATATATATATATATACATAAAAGAAGTTTGAGTGTGTACATGCAATATACATGTATTAAAGTTTTTTCACCTAATTTTTAAAATTAAAAGACATGGAGAGCAAAGTTAAAACTTAAATTTGCCAAAGTGAATTCTCTTATTTTCATCAGTGAAATTACTTCACAAGACATTGAACTGAAACAATGGTAATTTTTCAAGTTATCTCACCAATTTACAAAGTCACTAAGTATTGAAAAGCCATACAAATCATATGATTAGGCAACACTGATTCTTCAAAGTTTTGCCAAGAATAAGCATTGTTAGGATCTTCACTGTATCAACCAACATTCTCCCCACAGTACTAGAATTCAGAATTCTCCTTAGAGTGTTATATATCCAGAAACTATAAACACACCACCAATTATGCACATAATGTGTAATAAAGAAGGTTAATTTCCTTGTGCCTTAACAAGTGATTCAGCAAAGGATCGGTTATTCCAAGAAATTTCAAAACTATAACCAACCCTAATGTCCTTAAAATGATGTACACTGGAAATTCAGCAACATTTAATTTGAAGATGACACAATTTAACTGAGAATTTTCTGATCTGTCTTTAAAATTTCAACAGTTCTAACAGTAACTTAAGAAACTTTGTTTTTTCATAAGGATAATAATGAGGAAAAAAGGAAAAAATATTCTGAGCAATTCAATAGGAGAGAATTTTGATCTTGTCTTTCTTATTTTATACAAGTTCTCTGACCTGGACATGTCCTGTCTTTCTACTTACAAAAGTACTACAAATGCTTAACTAACATGAAATAACCAAATTACATAGTTGCCCTTCAAGAATTTTTTCATTTCATGTAATTTATTTTCAGAGATTAAATAAACATATGCATAAATATATGCATTTTAAATATATAATAATTTTAATTCTGTGAATCTCCTCTATAACACTATCTTATAGATTTCCAAACATTTAATAAGTATTTTATTTTAGGGAAGTTTTATATTGTAGGAAAAATTGCAAGGATGACAAGACAGATGGAAGACAGTTCCCATGACCTCAGTCAGTTTGAGAATGTACTGATAAAATGGATGACAGCATTACTAAGTCCAGTGTTGGTTCTTTTCTTTACAGTAGGGCTGAGGATAGGAAATATAGTCCCAGAATCTGGCTTATTAATAGCAATGGGGCCAACAGATCTCCAGAGTGTTAAATGTCACAAGGCAGCACATAACTGCCAGAAGCCATGATGCCACATGTATTATAGCAAATGGCAAGGTTAGAGAGACTGCCATTGGGCTGTCCCCGCAGAGAGTTCTGGAGGTTAATAGAACATGGTGTTTTGTCTCAGGGGAAAAAACACATGAAGCAAATGAAGATGCTGCTTAACATCTACAAGTAGAAGAAGGCACAGTTTTAGGACCAAGAAGATTAGAACAGTTGTCCTAGTAATAAGTCACAAGCCATTTTTGAGTTTCTTAGCTTGAGTCAAGATTCAGGAGTGGAGTTTATTGACTGAAAAGGTGGTCAGCCCCCAAGAGGAATGGCCCTACTATACTACAATGGGTATACCTTATAATAATTACCCCAGCCCTGCCCCATAGAGACTTATAGCAATTTACTTAGCTGTATTTATTGTGGGCACAGGAAAAAACTAGGACATTTCAAGACTGTTGCACAATGAGTCTGAGTTGATATTAATAACCAGACCTAGAAGCATCAACCTCACACCCTCTTGGAGTAGGAGTATGTAGGGGTCAAGTAATAAGTGAAGTTCCAGATGAAGTCCACTGATTCAGCGATCCACTTAGTTGTAGTTCCCCCAGGCCCCAGATATATAATTCTGACACTGAGTCCTTGGCCTGTGGGATGAGCTGTCATAGTAAGGAAGGCCAGAGGGAAGCCCCTGGATCTGTTCTCCCAGTAGTCAAGATAGTTAACAAAAATAATATGCATGCCAGAGTGGAAGGAAATATCAAAGTGGGCATAAGGACCACCACCTTTAAAGATCTCAATGATGTGAGGATGGTTGTCCTTGTCATTGTTATGTTTAACTATGCAGTCTGGCTTCTGTAGAAACCAGAATTCAGCAGGATGACTCCTCAACCAACTGTCAGTTCAAATCACAGCTACCCTGCACAGTACAGTATTGTTGTTCGGATTAAAAAGACTTCAGGTGTATGATATTTGGCCACTGACATGACAGATGTATTGTTCTCTATTCCCGTTAGAGAAGAGAAACAGTTGCCGTTGTGTTGGATGGACAACCATGTGCATTCACAATTTTGAACCAGGGCTAAGCTAAATATCTTGCCCTCTGTCCTCGTATAGTCACAAAAGATTTAGACCACTTATATATCCCAAGAAACATCAAAACATCACATTAATCTAGCACAGAAATAACATGTTGCTCTAGTGTACTAGATGCCATGATAAGACACCTGAATGGCAGATGGTTGGTGATAAATCCTGTAATGTCAGAGACTTTCCACTTTCAGCAAAAATTTTAGGGATCCAGGGCTTAGGGGCAGGCATAACAAGACAATCCCTCCAGCATAAAATATAAGTTGCTAATTCTCTAAGTTTCTAAACATTGGTTAAATTAGATCTATGTTATATTTTTCAATAAGGCCTTAAAATAAAAAAAAAATAGCCATATTCTTATAACAAAGGCAGAGTGAAACTTAGTCTGATCTAACAACAATAGCAACAACAACAACAAAATATATATATATATAGATTGTCTGGGTGGCTCAGTTGGTTAAGCATCTGCCTTCAGCTCAGGTCACAATCCCAGGGTCCTGGGGTGGCCTCTGCATCAGGCTCCATGCTCAGCGGGGAGTCTGCTTCTCCCTCTGCCTCTGCTCCTCCACTTGTGCTCTCTTTCTCTCTCAAAAGAAATGAAAAAAAATCTTAAAAAATATATATGCAATAACTAATCACTTATTTGTTCATTGAACTTCCCTAATTTGGATATCCAAATAAATATATATTACAGTGAAATTATGTCACTTATCTTGATTTGATTAAAGATGTTATTTTTTCTTATTTTGGTTAAGTTTTAAGCAAAAATTAAATTTACTTTAGCTTTTTTTGAACTGACTGTCATCAAAATTCATTTTCTAATTTGCTGGATTTTCATTGTCCTTGGATCAGCAAGGACCTAAATATCACTTACTTCTTTTCAAATTAATTGTAACAATGAAACTGGTTTTCCATGTGAAATATTTTCTAACTATTATAAAAATAGGTCAAAGCAGATTTGATCTTATTAAAGCTAGGGTTGCAATGAGTTTCTCTCTAGGGACTGAGGCATCTCTGGGAAGTCCCAAAGCTCCACAGATACTGATCAATTTAAGTGACCTCATTAAAAAAAAAAAATGAAGAAAACTTATTCATGACAGCAACATAAGAGCTATTGGCAGGACTAGGCATAGAGTTTAGAGTCATGCTTTTTAATTCTACTATTTACATTATATCAGACTTGACATGCACTAACGACTCTAAGATGGTAAAGGTTTGAGGAAAAGAGTATTTCCGGCATATATTTCAAAATAGTTCATTTAAAGAGCATATTTATGGTTGTAGACCTCATTCCACATTTGTGATTCTAGCCCCAATAAATATTTTCTGATACAGCAATTAGCCCCATAAAAGTTGTTTCCGTTAGCACTTTTTCTGTGCTACTGTAATTAACCTTTTACATTCTACCACCACCTGCAATATAAACATAAGCAACATGAAAATTTTTACTTTGTATTTTGCATAGTATTGAAATTGTAACTTAATTATAACATAAATAAGTATTTGTTGAGTTGATTAATCTTACAGCTTTTGACATTGTTTTATACCTTGTTTAAACTGAAGGGATATATTGACAAAGAAAGAAATCAGCATTTTTAGTTTTTGATTAATTCAATATCTGAAAGTTTTAAAAGAAATAATTTTCTATTTTAAAGGACCTCAATTTCATTTGTTAATTCTCTCTCTCTCCCATCTATTCCATGAACCAAAATTCATTTCCAGATATAGTTTAGGAAGGCTATAATGCCTTGTGTGTAAAAATGCATTTTCTGAACAAATCTTAACTGAGCAATGACCAGGCAAAGCTACTTTGTATTCATAATGGCTATTAAAAAACACAGCACAGAAAAAAAATACAAAAATGTAGTAAATAAGCAGCTTTATCCTAAATCTGATAGTCAAAATGAAAATGTAGTCTTTTTACTGGTTGCACATTAAGAAGTAGGCTCGTGCTTTGTATTTGTGTATGTGCAAATATTAGTTTATGTACATGCATAAGACTGGATTAATGTAATATCTGCAGAATATTCAAACATATGCAGGAGGGCTACATAATAGTGTGAATTATGAGTGTTCCAAAAAGTAATTTCACAAAATTGTAGATTTGTCAGTATTGATCACTACAGAAAAGCATGGCTAATATTGTCCTAATTATACCAGGGATAAGAGGATCTTCTAGAAGTACATTACTTTTCTTGTTCTTCTACTGGTTTCTTTTATCTGTAATCAGAGAATGTGTAAATTATCTTTGCAACTGTATAAATACATTTAAAATTAAGAGTCCTTTACTTAGTAGTTCTTGCCAATAAATCAGTTCTATTTTTACTCGTCACTATGCTTTTCGTGCTTTTTGAGAAACACTTTTGTTGAAAATTCAAATCCATGCAAATTATAATGTGGGTAAAGAAGAGTTTTGTATAGAATTATGACCTAATCTGTTCCTTGCATTTGGAACAATGAAGTCTCATACATGGTCCTTAAAAAGAATATTAGCTAGGCAGCACTTTTTTTTTTTCAAAGTAATGAGCATTCTAGCAGTCTCTTTCAATATGCACAGCATAGTTAGCCTTCTCACATCTTACCCCTACCATAAACAACAAAAATCAATTGGAAATGTAAACATATTTTCAAATAATAGTTCTTAAAGCATAGACAGTCATCCCTGTGACACCACACCACCTGAGCTATCCCACCTTGTTGCCATCTGCCCCTCTTTCTATTATACTTTAGCTATCAGGAGGTCCCTTGGTGTCCACCTTGGAGAATCCCTCCCTGAGAGGTGTAAATATGATCAAGTTCTACAGCTCATAACTGCGTGATCCTCTCTCCAAATTTTTGAGATGTCTGGTGTTTATGTTTCCATTGGACTAGTGCATGTGTCCTTATATTGAGATTTTCTTTTTTTCCCAAAATGTATGACATTGTGCACAGACAGAGATGTCTCTCTGCAAACCACTGCATGAGTTTTAGTTTAATTTCTTTGTAATTTGGAGGATTAAGTAAAGTCACTGATAACATAACTGATTGTTCCTCCTTCAGATTTCACTTGCATCTGCTCCTCATGGTCTTTTTAAAAATTACATTTAAATACATAGGGATATATATCACTTTCAGGCCTTTGAAAAACTATTTCCCTCCTTTCATGTAACCATCTTTTCTATTCTCCTGAAGCCCTGATATGAAGCGTTACCAGGTCTGTCATTGAGAAATGTTTTGTTTCCAAATTTACCTCTACAAACCCAACCAAGTGCTCAGCAAAACATACTCCCTCATGAAATCAATGTCTTTCTCCTTTATGAGTGGAGTGTCGGATAGAAAAGCAAACCAAGGGACGTCCGGGTGGCTCAGTGGGTTAAAGCCTTTGCCTTCGGCTCAAGTCATGATCCCAGGGTCCTGGGATCAAGCCCAGCATCTGGCTCTCTGCACAGCAGGGAGCCTGCTTCCCCCTCTTCCTCTGCCTGCCTCTCTGCCTACTTGTGATCTCTGTCAAATAAATTAATAAAATCTTAAAAAAAAAAAAAAGAAAACCAAGTAAACAGTGGTAAAACATTTTTCTGTCACAATGGCACAAACCATAATCTTGAGATACTTCTCTGATACTCTACCTATTCTCTGAGAATTGCAGTTCTACTTGAGAAGCATGAGGAGTCTCTTCTCTATTTAGAGTCTAATTCTGTATTCTCTTAGACTGCGTCATGTTTCATTAAGCCTTTCCCTTTGTGTGACTGCTGCTGTGTCCTCACATCTCCCAAGTGCATTTTTAAACTACAAGAATTCTGTTTTCTAAAGTCCTTCCTCTGATAACCTGACCTTAAACTTTAACCATCACCCCCAACAAATATTGAATTTCTGATCATTGTAAGTTGTCAGCACCTTTTTATTCTGGGAAAATACCTTGGTGGTCTAATAAATATTCCTTTAGGCATTTGGGCATTTTATACTTGTCCTGATTAAAAATCAAATTCATCAGTCTGCACTCAAAAATTCTCTTATAATTTTGACTTTGTATTGTAGTTCTAAATATTCCCATGCCTGAAATTTCAGATCACCCATTAGCACCTATTTTTGCCCTCAGATGTGATATCTAACACATCTTTCAAATCCTTTGGAGTTTAAATCATGAGGTCAGATAGCATATCTTTTCTCATTCCAGTATTTGTGTTTTCCTTTACTATATCTTTAACAGATGGAGGCAGCAGGACACACATCCCTCCTCTTTAGGATTTTTTCCTTGGGCATAGAATGCTTTTCAAGTTTTTAGAGGAGGAAAGAGGGTTCTGAGATTTCACTGAACATTCATTTTCTATTAGGGATATAGTAGTGGTTGGAATATATTACCTCCTTTAAAATTTCCAGAGATATTAAAACACATATAGTTATATTTATTTATTTACACATGCCAAAAAAATTAGGTATAAGGGAGGTGTATTCATTTGCTAAGGTCACTATAACAAAGTACCACAGACCAGTGGCTTAACAAAAGGAAATTTATTTTTTCATAGCTCTGGAGGCTAGGTAGTCTGATTGGTTTCTTCTGAGTATGGTACTCTCTCTTTAGCTTGCAAGTGACTATCTTTTTTATCTTCACTTTGTCTTCCTCCCTGGGCATGTCTACGTCCTCATCTCTTCCTCTTACAAGGACTTCAGTAACATTGGATTAGGGCCCACCCTAAGGACCTAATTTTATTTTTTAAAATAACTTATCTCCAAATACAGTCACATTTTGAGGTAGTGGAGGTGAAAAGTGAGCATAGTTTGGGAGGGGGCACAATTTGGCTGATAATAGGATGTCATATATCTTTAACAAACTGTCAGAGATGGGAAATTCTAGAACCACAGTCACAATTATATGCAACAAGTAATCATTACATGTATAGGCTAGGAGAATTTAAGAGAACAGTAAGCTATCAATATTTCCTAGCGTAAATGCACTGGGAATATGTCTACCAATTAATTAATAATAGTTTCCACATTAGCAAATGGAGTTTATAATTTTCTACAAAAAAAAAAAAGCCTGAACAAAAGCATTGTTTTTATTCGTTTGTTGATTTCTTTTTATGTGCCTTCCGAAATAGGCCAATTCTTCAGATGACTTGCTCTATTAGTACCCCAGAGATATTGAATTCTGGTTTTAGTGTAGTAATTCAGGTTATTATTGCAGATATTAATCAGTTTGACATTCAGCTGAAACAGGTTTTATTTTTACTATGACGTGCCAACCCATTTTTTAAATTAAATTTCAGAGCTTTAGGTTACAAACTATAGTAGACTTTATATACATCATTACCACTTATATGCATCTTTTCTTACAAATTTGTTGTCATAATATGTGGTTTTTATCCCCGTTGTCTAATATGCCATCATCTGAGAACCACAGAGTATTTGGGATTTGTATTTGACTACTTTCAGGAACTGCGAAGAGTCTGAGATCTTTACCTTACTTAAAAGCTAACATGTTAGCTTGACATGGTTTTATGGATTCTGGTAAGAAACATCAGTCTTCTGGGTCAGAGACAAAGATTTTTTTTTTAAAGATTCATATATTTATTTATTTGACAGACAGAGATCACAAGTAGGCAGAGAGGCAGGCAGAGAGAGAGAGAGGGAGAAGCAGGCTCCCCACTGAGCAGAGAGCCTGATGCAGGGCTCCATCCCAGGACCCTAAGATCATGACCTGAGCCAAAGGCAGGGGCTTTAACCCACTGAGCCACCCAGGCACCCAGAGACAAAGATTTTATTACTCATTGCACAGCAAGTCCCATGCACTTCATGTTCATGGTGGTTCTTGATGTCTCCTAAGTCCCATAGGGAAGACTTGGACAAGCCCATGTGGGTACTGTGCACACAGTAGATTTGTGTCACAGCTGAAGAACTCAACACAGCTTATGAACCTTTGATAATAAGCTTCAGTAAAGCTGCCTGATCTTTTCCCTGCAGGGAGATATGAACAGAAAAGAAATCTTCCCTTTGGTCTGGAAAGTGACACTATTTCTATCATTCAGGTTTTTACTCTTAAATCATTCTTGAAATGATAATGTGAAAGAAAAGTTGTCAGTGTCCCTGCTCACAGGATGTGCATAAATGCATGAAAACCATAGAGAATTGTGTTTCAATATGGGGAAGTTTAAATTAATAAGAAAAGGAATCTTGTGTCTGCTCATTAAAAGTCATACATCTTCTAGTATTTGCTCATTTTGAGTAAATTTGATTCAAAAGTAAATAACTTATCTTTCATTCAATGCTGCTTTTTAGGCCAGACCTGAATGATTTGAAAACCAAATCATTTCTGAAGTGTTCATCAAAAAAAAAAAGTAATATATTACAGCTTCAGTAATTGCTACAAAGGGTATATTTTATTCATGTATACTTCTGTATAAAAAGTAAACAAGAATTTCTCTGCACTTCAAAATGTATGTGAGTAGTTAAAGCATCATTTAGTTCAGTTCTTCATCTGAGAGATAATATTTGGATAAGGTCGTATGTGAGCCATTTTTGTTCAAATAGTGTGCTTACATTTAGTTAGAGCGTAATATCAAATCTGTGTTTATTGAGGAAGTACATTCCTTATTTTGTCTATTTACCAGTAAGCTATAATTTGTAACTAATTAGATATTTGGGAAAGAAAGCTACTATTTTCCCTGTTTCTATGTACATATACTGTAATTTCATGTTGATTTCATAATGGGGTGTATGTATGCCATGCAATTAGATGCTCTCAGCTAAATTGTTCTTTACTTAAAGCTTGTGAGGTCAGCAATCTAATTGCTGTAATTTGGTTGACCAAAGGATCCAACTAATTGGACAATAATGAATGATGCAGTATCCAATTATTGGAGGAAATTTCATGGGGCTAGAAAACTTGTTTTGTTTTGTTTTTTTGTTTGTTTTGGGAAGTCCTATGAAGCTTTTGTATTGACAGGAGAAATTTGTTAGTATTCACTTCTGTTTCATGGTAATATTTGTGATTTTTTTCCGAGTTCTGAGAAAATTTTCTACCTGGTTGTAGTTAACAGGCCTCATTTCTTTATCAGCCTCCAGGTAAACCACGAGTTAATATTATATGATGACTAAGCCATATGTCAGTATGTTGCGTGGACAACCATATGTTCTTGTTTTTTTAATGTGAAAGTAGTTATTCTGAATGCCACTATGTGGTCTGAAAGTAACCTTTTTTTTTTTTTTTTAGATTTTATTTATTTATTTGTTAGAGAGAGAGAGAGATAGCGAGCACAGGCAGACAGAGAGGCAGGCAGAGGCAGAGGGAGAAGCAGGCTCCCTGCCAAGCAAGGAGCCCGATGTGGGACTCGATCCCAGGACACTGGGATCATGACCTGAGCCGAAGGCAGCCGCTTAACCAACTGAGCCACCCAGGCGACCCTGAAAGTAACTGTTTTAACAATCCTTGCAAGTATTTCCTCCTGTTCCTGTCACCTTACACATCAATTTATAGATTATGGAAACTTTTTATCACTAACGCCCTCCCAAATATATTACACATTAATATACTATAAGTTATTTGACTTTAATAAGTCTAAATCTCATACAAGGAAAATAAATACTTTTAAATTCCTTGATTTTTTGAAAATTCAATTTATTTTTAAATTACTAGAACTCAATCTGATGCTATAACTTTGATCTAAATCTCCTAGGCTACTGAGAAGCAGAAATGTTACAATCTTTACATGTTTTATCACATAGTTTTTATCACTTTAATATGATAATGGGTCATTCTCCACTCAACCACTGCCAAAGTATGACATTTTTACAATCCCCATTACCTCTGTAGTTCACTTAGATTTGATTTATGGGTACTATTTTATGGCATGTTTGTCCTTAGGAGGCACTGAGCAATGAGATAAAGAATATTAATGTGATTGGTTTTCAGAATAAGTGACTATCTTGGTTGTCATAGTCTGGAGATGCAACACTGATAGCAACAGCGAAAATATCAAATTGCAAACAAGAGAAAACCAGCATTTTCTTTCTCACAAATGTGAAAAAAAGAAAAAGAGAGACTAACACAGAAAGAACACGAGTTATAAACAGCAATTCTAAGGGGGAAAAAAGAGAGAATTTATAAAGAGAATTATATAAATGACAGAAATCATACCTCTACTGATATATCTTATGCATGATTTATGTGGATATGACAGAATCAAGAAATGACAACTATATCTGGTTTATTTATTTATTTTTTAAAGATTTTATTTATTTATTGGACACAGAGACAGAGAAAGAGGGAATGCGAAAAGAGGGAATGGAAGAGGGAGAAGTAGGCTTCTCTCTGAGCAGGGAGCCTGATGCGGGGCTCAATCCCAGAACGCTGGGATCATGACCTGCGACAAAAGCAGATGCCCAAAGACTGAGCAACCCAGACCCCCCAACTATATCTGCTTTAAAACTGTAGAATCTAGAACAATTCTAAGTAGTAGTTGTCAGGGAAATGGAAGATGAGGAGAGTTCATCTAGAAGAAATAATTCATGTCTTCTAAATTATTTTTTGAACTCTTAGCACTTTTTCTCCTTCATATTCTTCTACTTTGTGTTCCTTTCCATGCCTAATTATATATTGAATATTTATCTTTACAGTGAATGTTAACTGACTTAAAAGTGATCTGTTTATCATTGTCTTATGCTTAAATGAAATGGCTGTGATTTGGAATTTTTTTTTGTTTCCTGTAGTGGATTGTTAAGGGTTATCTTTCCTTTTTTCAACTTGTCTAGTAATCATTGACTTCAGCTTACTAACACATGTGTTTAGATATCTATTATTTATAATATCTGTAAATACTAGGAGATAGAATCTTTGCACTTAGAGTACACATTATGTTATGGAGAGTAACACATCTGATCAAGGGTGAATGAGGCATAAAAGTTAAAATATAAAGTGGATTATACTGCAATAATGCACAATTTGTGATTGGTTTCCATTTTAGCATTGATTCCAACATCAATTTTTATTTTGAGTTCATAATCCATGATGAACAGACATAGCATATATCTGAATATCTTTTGCTAATTTAAACTATAATTAATTGTGGAGTCCTTCTCTTGAAAAATGTAATATGAATTTGATATCATCTATGTATGTACATATGTATATCTATATATCTATATCTTTATACACACACTAGTGCAGGTCTGAGGCAACATGCTTATATAGCTTATCTATATATAGAAAGAGAAAGAGGGAGGGAGAGAGAGAGACAGAAAAAGAGAGACAGAGACAAAGATAGAAAAATATTGATATATAGATGCAGATCTATGTGAATATATATGTATATCCCCATACTACTACATAAGCTTTAATTTTAATTGTATTTATCCATGTGGGTATGTAATTTGATTCCCAAATAGACTAACTTTATAAATATATCAAACATGTCTAAGCTGCTCACTTTTGCACCTAAGTACTTAGTGTGTTACCTCAAACCAGCAGGCAATCAATGAACACATGATAACTGCTCAAATAAATGAATGAATGTTCACATGTTTAATTGATGCTAAATGAAACAACTTTAAAAACAAAAATAGAGAACATTTTCCACTACATCATTCAGTGTCTTTAAATGGAAACTCTTATTTAAAAAATCTGTTTTAGAATTTAGAACTCAAAGTGTGCATGTGTATATATTTGTCTACAGGTATGTATATGTGTACATATATGCACATATGTATATGCATGTGTATATACCCATTGTGTATCCATGAAGAAAAAGATAAATGTCTACAAACATATATACAAATATGTGTGCATGTGTGTATATATATCTACAAACACGTACGTGTGTGTGTGTGTGTGTGTGTGTGTGTGTGTGTATACACATACATATAGTGTTTTTTTCTTCACTGCTATACAAACAATAAAACTGACCATGTCTTCTTTGTATTTTATATTGGAGCCAGGAAGTTCAAAACAAACTTGGGCTCCAAACACAGAAATACCATCAGCCCTTACATTCTAGATCTGTGTGAACCCTCCTCCCCCTACCCCAATTTGGGGCCCTCTTCTACCTTGACATTTCCTAGATGCTTACATTTTATATTTTTCTATTTGTATATATGATGTTATTGTAAGTAAATTCAAATGATTTTTTAAAAAATTAAACACAACAAATAAATGCTCCTTTAGTCCAGTTACTTTTTACCTACAGTAATATTGGAAATCAAGATAATTATGAAATATAGATTGTTAGATTGTTGTTTCTACTCTGAATCTGTTTAATTCCTATTGCCAAAAATGCATAAAATTAAATAATTGGAAGTATTTCTATATCACTAATTCATATAATATTATTTCTTTTTTTTAATATTTTATTTATTTATTCATCAGAGAGAGAGGCACAGTGAGAGAGGGAACACAAGCTGGGGGAGTGAGAGAGGGAGAAGCAGGCTTCCCGCTGAGCAAGCAGCCCGATGTGGGGCTCGATCCCTGGATGCTGGGATCATGACCCAGGCTGAAGGCAGACGCTTAATGACTGAGCCACCCAGGCGCCCCCATATAATATTATTTCTTAATTTGAGTATAGATGACACATGTTACATTAGTTTTAGGTGTACAATATATTCTTTTAACTTGTAAATATCCTAGAGTTCCTGACTTTAGTGAAAACATAACCTACCTCTCCTCTTTTAATACTATTGAGGAGCATTATCTAGAGAATGTGAGAAGAAAACATTTCATAGCTAGAGTGTGGACATGAAACTCTGGCTTTATGCCTGTTTTCTTGTAATCTTACTAGGAAGTACTTCCTTTTATTGTCAAATGTGTTTTAGGTTCTATAATAAATATATTGTCCCATGTTTATAACAAGTACTAATTATTTTCTATCCCAATATATCCCCCTTCTATTTTTCTTGCTACCACATCCAAATTTTATTTGATTCTCAATTTTTTAAAGGAAAAGTGATTATATCACTGATTTACTGGTATATCTTAAATAGTAAAGATTCACAGTATTGGAAGTATATCATCCTAAAATAAAAATTCCCATGTGACTAAAACTCTCAGGACAATGATACCTAGTGTGTTAAAGAATAATTACCAAATGAGGTGAAATCCTCAAGGTCACCTTTTCTTAAGGACACATAAGAACATTCATACTTGATTATCCAAGTAAACTTTTACTCTCTGCAATATAGATCTATGTCTATACTTCTAGGATTCTTTTTTTTTTTTCTAATTTAAAAGTCTATATTATTTAAAAAAAAGTTTTTGTGAACATATAATACATTATTTGCCCCAGGGGTACAAGTCTGTGAATTTTCAGGATTACACACTTCACAGGAACCCTCCCTAGTGTCCATAATCCAACCAACCTCTCCCTATTCGCCCCTCTCCTCCACAACCCTCAGATTGATATGTGAGATTAAGAGTCTCTTATGGTTTGTCTCCCTCCAGATTCCATCTTGTTTCAATTTTTCCTTCCCTACCCCCCAAACTCCCCACTTTGCCTCTCAAATTCCTCGTATGAGGGAGATCATATGAGGGAGATCATATCATATTTCTCTGATTGACTTATTTCGCTCAGCATAATACACTCCAGTTCCATCCATGTCATGGCAAATGGCAAGATTTCATTTCTTTTGATGGCCACAAAGTATTCCATTGTACATATACCACCTCTTCTTTATCTATTCATATTTTGATGGATATCTAGGTTCTTTCCATAGTTTGGCTATTGTGGACATTGCTGCTATAAACATTCAGGTGCATGTGCCCCTTCGGATCACTACATTTGATTCTTTAGGGTAAATACCCAATAGTGTGATTGCTGGGTTGTAGGATAGCTCTATTTTCAACTTTTTGAGGAACCTTCATGCTCTTCTCCAGAGTGGCTGCACCAGCTTGCATTCCCACCAACAGTGTAGGAGGGTTCCCATTTCTCTGCATCCTTGCCAGCATCTGTCATTTCCTGACTTGTTAATTTTAGCCATTTTAACTGGTGTGAGGTGGTATCTCACTGAGGTTTTGATTTGTAGTTCCCTGATCTGAGTAATGTGGAGCACTTTTTCATGTGTCTGTTGGCCATCTAGATGTCTTCTTTGCAGAAATATCTGTTCATGTTCTCTGCACATTTCTTGATTGGGTTATTTGTTCTTTGGGTGTTGAGTTTGATAAGTACTTTATAGATTTTGGATACTATCCCTTTATCCGATTGTCATTTGTAAATATCTTCTCCCATTCTCTCATTGTCTTTTCATTTGGTTGACTGTTTCCTTTGCTGTGCAAAAGCTTTTAATCTTGATGATGTCCCAATAGTTCATTTTTGCCCTTGCTTCCCTTACCTTTGGCAATGTTCCTAGGAAGAAGTTGCTGCGGCTGAGGTGGGGGAGGTAGCTGCCTGTGTTCTCCTCAAGGATTTTGATGGATTCCTGTCTCACATTGAGGTCTTTCATCCATTTTGGTCTATTTTCGTATGTGGTATAAGGAAATGGTCCAGTTTCATTCTTCTGCAAGTGGCTGTCCAGTTTTCCCAACACAGTTTGTTAAAGAGACTGTCCTTGATCCATTGGACATTCTTTCCTGCTTTGTTGAAGATTAGTTGACCATAGAGTTGAGGGTCTATTTCTGGGCTGTCTATTCTGTTCCATTGATCTATGTGTCTATTTTTGTGCCAGTACAATACTGTCTTGATGATGACAGCTTTGTAATATAGCTGAAGTCTGGAATTGTGATGCCACCAGCTTTGGATTTCTTTTTCAACATTCCTCAGCTATTTGAGGTCTTTTCTGGTTCCATATAAATTTTAGGATTATTTGTTCCATGCTTTGAAAAAAAGTTGATGGCATTTTGATAGGGATTGCATTAAACATGTAGATTGCTTTAGATAGCATAGACATATTCATAGTATTTGTTCTTCCAATCTATGTGCATGGTACATTTTTCCATTTATTTTTGTCTTCCTCAGTTTCTTTCCTGAGTACTTCATAGTTTTCTGAATATAGATTCTTTGCCTCTTTGGTTAGGTTTATTCCTAGGTATCTTATGGCTTGGGGTGCAATTGTAAATGGGATTGACTCCTTTATTTCTCTTTCTTCTGTCTTGCTGTTGGTGTAGAGAAATGCAACTGATTTCTGTGTATGGATTTTATGTCCTCACACTTTTCTGAATTCCTGTATAAGTTTTAGCAGATTTAGAGTGCAGTCTTTTTTGGGTTTTCCATGTAAAGTATCATATCATGTGCAAAGACTGAGAGTTTGACTTCTTTGCCAATTAGGATGTCTTTAATTTCTTTTTGTTTTCTGATTGCTGAGGCTAGGACTTCTAGTACTATGTTGAATAATAGTGGTGATAGTGGAAAGCCCTGCTGTGTTCCTGACCTTAGTGGAAAAGTTCTCAGTTTTACCCCATTGAGAATGATAGTCGTTGTGGGTTTTTTATAGGTGGCTTTGATGATATTGAGGTATGTACTGTTTATCCCTACACTTTGAAGAGTTTTGATCAAGAAAGGATGCTGTACTTTGTCAAATGCTTTTTCAGCATCTATTGAGAGTATCATATGGTTCTTGTTCTTTCTTTTATTAATGTATTGTATCCCACTGATTAATTTGCAGATGTCGAACCAACCTTGCAGCCCAGTAATAAATCCTACTTCGTCATGGTGAGTGATCCTTTTAATGTACTGTTGGATCCTATTGGCTAGTAATTTGGTGAGAATTTTCACATCTGTGTTCATCAAGGATATTGGTCTGTCATCATCTGTTTTGATGGGGTCTTTGTCTGGTTTTGGGATCAAGGTAATGCTGGCCTCATAAAATGAGTTTGGAAGTTTTCCTTCCATTTCTATTTTTGGAAGAGTTTCAGGAGAATAGGAATTAATTCTTCTTTAAATGTTTGGTAGTATTCCCCTGGGAAGCCATCTGGCCCTGGGCTCTAGTTTGTTGGGAGACAGCTTCAGTCTCCTTCCTGTGTATGGGTCTGTTCAGGTTTTCTGTTTCTTCCTGGTTCAGTTTTGGTAGTTTATATGTCTCTAGGAATGCATCTATTTCTTCCAGATTTTCAAATTTGTTGGCATATAGTTGCTCATAATATGTTATTATAATTGTTTGTATTTCTTTGATGTTGGTTGTGATCTGTCTTCTTTCATTAATTATTTTATTAATTTGGGTCCTTTCTCTTTTCTTTTTGATAAGTCTGTCCAGGGGCTTATCAATCTTATGAATTCTTTCAAAGAACCAGTTCCTAGTTTTGTTGATCTATTTTACTGTTCTTTGGTTTCTATTTCATTGATTTCTTCTCTGATCTTTATTGTTTCTCTTCTCCTGCTGGGTTTAATCATTCTTTGCTGTTCTTTCTCCAGGTCCTCTAGGTGTAGGGCTTGGTTGAGTACTTGAGACCCTTCTTTTTCTTGAGGAAGTCTTGTATTGCTCAATACTTTCCTTTCAGGACTGCCTTTGCTGTGTCCCAAAGATTTTTACAGTTGTGTTTTCATTTTCATTGTTTCCATGAATTTTTTCAATTCTTCCTTAATTTCCTGGTTGACACATTCATTCTTTAGTAGGATGCTCTTTAGCCTCCATGTATTTGAGTTCTATCCAACTTTTCTCTTGTGATTTAGTTCTAGCTTCAGAGCATTGTGGTCTGAAAATATATAAGGAATGATCCCAATCTTTTGATACCAGTTGAGACCTGATTTGTGACCCAGGATTTGATTCGTTCTGGAGAATGTTCCATGTGCACTAGAGAAGAATGTGTATTCTGTTGCTTTGGGATGGAATGTTCTGAATATATCTGTGGTGTCCACCTGGTCCAGTGTGTCATTTAAAGCCTTTATTTCCTTGTTGATCTTTTGCTTGGATGATCTGTCCATTTCAGTGAGGGGATGTTAAAGTCCCCACTATTATTGTATTATTGTCAATGTGTTTCTTTGATTTTGTTATTAATTGGTTTATATAGTTGGCTGCTCCAGGCTACGGGCATAGATATATACAATTGTTAGGTCTTCTTGTTGGACAGACCCTTTGAATATGATATAGAGCCCTTCCTTATCTCTTATTATAGCCTTTGGCTTAATATCCAATTTATCTGATAGAAGGATTGCCACCCCTGCTTTCTTCTGATATCCACTAGCATGGTAAATTGTTCTCCACCCCCTCACTTTCAATCTGGAGGTGTCTGTGGGTCTCAAGTTTATTGCAGACAACATATCAATGGGTTTTGTTTTTTTATCCATTTTGATACCTTGTGTGCTTGGTTGGGGAATTTAGCCCATTTACCTTCAGGGTAACTATTGAGTGATATGAATTTAGTGTCATTGTATTGCCTATAAGATGACTGTTACTGTATATTGTCTCTGTTCCTTTCTGGTCTACTACTTTTAGGCTTTCTCTTTGCTTAGAGGACCCCTTTCAATATTTCCTATAGGGCTGGTTTGGTGTTTAAACATTCTTCTGGTTTTTGTTTGTTCTGGAAGCTTTTTATCTCTCCTTCTATTTTCAGTGATAGCCTAGTTGGTTATAGTACCCTTGGCTGCATTTTTTCTCATTTAGTGTTCTGAATATATCATGCCAGTTCTTTCTGGCCTGCCAGGTCTCTGTTCATAAGTCTGTTGCCAATCTAATATTTTTATCATTGTGTGTTACAGACTTCTTGTCCTGGGCTACTTTCAGGATTTTCTTTTTGTCACTGAGACTTGTAAGTTTTACTATTAGATGATGGGGTGTGGATCTATTCTATTAATTTGGGGTGGGGTTCTCTGTG
Source organism: Taxidea taxus jeffersonii (assembly GCA_003697995.1). Taxonomy (NCBI): domain Eukaryota; kingdom Metazoa; phylum Chordata; class Mammalia; order Carnivora; family Mustelidae; genus Taxidea; species Taxidea taxus. Next base: position 235,545 of record ML104936.1, on the reverse strand, counting down.
CCTCCTGGATTTTGATGCTTGTTCCCTTTGCCATATTAGGGAAATTCTCTATAATAATTATTTCCAATATACCTTCTGCTGCCCTCTTTCTTCTTCTTCTGGAATCCAAATTATTGTAATATTATTTCATATTATGGTATCACTTATTCTCTCAATTTCTCTCCTCATGGTCCAGTATTTGTTTGTCTCTCTTTTGCTCAGCTTCTTCTCCGTCTTTTGGTCATCTGTATCACTAATTCTCTCTTCTGCCACATTTATCCTAGCAGTAATAGCCTCCATTTCTGATTGCACCTCATTAATAGCATTTTTTATTCTAACTTCATTAGATTTCAGTTCTTTTATTTCTCCAGACATGGTTTCTCTAATATCTTCCATGGCTTTTTCGAGCCCAGCTAGCATCTTGAGAATCATCATTCTGAACTCTAGATCTGACATATTACCAATGTCCGTATTGATTAGGTTCCTAGCCTTAGGTATTGCCTCCTGTCCTTTCTTTCTTTATTTTTTTGTGGTGAGTTTTTCCTCCTTGTCATTTTATCCAGATAAGAATATATGATTGAGGGAAAAAAATACTAAAAGAGTGGCAAAGACCCCAGAAAAAATGTACCTTACCCAAATCAGAGGAGACCCCAAATCGGGGTGAGAAGAAAGTGGTAAAAAGAAATTTTAAAAAATTTAAAATAATGTATACACACACACACACACATACACACACACACACACACACACACACACACACACACACATATTAGACTGGTGAATAGAGCAGAGCCACCCACTTGAGTTTGGTTGTATTTTGATCTTTTAGAAGAATCTACCTCCCCCAATTTTTTTTGAAGATTTTATTTATTTATTTGACAGAGATCACAAGTATGTAGAGAGGCAGGCAGAGAGAGAGAGTAGGAAGCAGGCTCCCTGCTAAGCAGAGAGCCTGATGTGGGGCTCGATCCCATGATCATGAGATCATGACCTGAGCCGAAGGCAGAGGCTTAACCCATTGAGCCACCCAGGCGCCCTACCTCCCAAAATTTTAAAGAAAGAAAAACTTATATATATATATATATATATATATATACAAAAATAAGGGTAAACAGCATGAAGGGATGAAATATGACTGTAAAGGTAAAAATTTTAAAAAATTCTAAAAAAGGAATTGATAAGATATGTTAGTTGGGATAAGAAAGAAAAGGAAAGTGGAGAGAATTTGCTCAGGCTGGAGACTAGAACAAAGCCCTCTGCTAGATTTAGGTTATATTTTGAACTATTAGAAGAAGTTGTTTAGAAGAAATTTTTTTAGAAGAAAAAACCCTGTATGTATCAAAAAATAAAGTTAGATACACTAAAGGGTAAAATATGACTATAATAATGAAGGTTCAAAAAGATTTTTTTAGAAAGGTATTGTTAAGATAAACTAGTTTAAAAACATTAAAAGAGGAAAGACAAAAAGTAAAAAAAAAAATAGAATAAGAAAAAAATAAAATTAAAAAAATTAATTAACTTTGCAGGACTAAAGAATCATGAGGAGAAAATCATGAATTCCATGCTTTGTTTTTCCCCTCCTCTGGAATTCCGCTGTTTTCCTTGATCAGTGAACTTGGTCTTGGCTGGATGTTCTTGCTGATCTTCTGCGGAGGAGCCTGTTGTAGTGATTTTCAAATCTCTTTGTCCGAAGTGGAATTCCACCACCCTTGCCAGGGGTTGGGCTAAGTAATCTGGTGTTCACTCTCATGAGCTTTTATTCCCTGAACACTTTCCTTAGAGCTCTGGAGGATGGGAATGAAAATGGTGGCCTTGTAATCTCCGGCCCTCAGAGAAAAGCGCTCATTCACTCTCTTCTCCCTGGTCTCTGGCCACACTCCAAGCTCACCTAGCCTGTGACTGAGCATTTCTGTCTTAGGCACACAGCCCTGTTTGGAGTGTCCAAACCCAGCAGATTCCTGGTCTTCTGGTGAAGGGAGGTAGGTCTCCCTAGAACTGTCACTTGTGGTGTCCCTGCTCAAAGATCAGTGGTCTGACTGGTCTCCAGGTCACGGTTTAAGGTAACCCCAAGCTGAGAGCTCACTCCTCTGCTCCAGCTCTGTAGTTGGCTTCCCCACTCTGATACTTGTGACCTCTCCTACACTCAGATACTCCTGATCCTTCTGTGACCCTGCTGGACCTGCGAGCACGCTATCCCCTCGTGTCCCCATGCTTAGCTTCTGGAGTGATGTCTCTCAGTGGAGCAGACTTCTAAAAGTTCAGATTTTGTGCTCCATTGCTCTACCACTTGGTGGGAGCCAGCCCTTCCCCCCCACGGTCTATCTTCCCGTCGCTTTGGATTCACTTCTCCGCTCACCCTACCTTTCAGAAAATGGTGGATTTTATGTTTCTAGAATTGCTGCTCTTCTTCTCTGCAATCTTCTGTTGGGTTTGTAGGTGTTTGGAATGGTTTGATAAGCTATCTAGCTGATCTCCTGCTGCCTGATGTCATCTTAGTCTGCTACTCCTCTGCCATTTTGACTCTCCCCCTACTTCTAGGATTCTGAGGTTAGAATGTAACCATTTTTAGTTCTCATTTCTGCCACATCCAGGGGAATTTGTTTATCAGAAAATAATGTTATATTCAAACTAAAATTATTTAAAACAAACTCATGTAGGTTTGAGATTTAGATCCAGCAGTATGACTGTTTTATCATATATAAACTTAACAACTTTTTTGGTCAAAAACAAAGTACCACCAAGTATAAAACCAATTATATTTGTTTGTTTTTTGCATTAAAATTTTTTTTAATTAAGAAAATACAGAAAATATTTAATAGATTACAGCATATCAATTACTCCAAAGTAATGTTGACATTTCATTTTTTCAAATGTTATTTAAATAAATAAAATGTTGTTGCAAGGTTCAAATAACTTTTTTACCTCCCTGAGTTCACTCTCCTGCTATATTCAGGACAAGGTCTCCTACAAGTCCATCTTTGTACATTTAATAAACAAAGATAGATACATAAATAACAATAGTTACTATTTACATTCCTTGCTATCCTTACTTATTTATTTTAACATTAATTTGTTATTAAATAAACATTTACTATTTCCAGCATTCTGTACTCTTGAATAGGTTCCCTTTTCATCTTATTTTTTATACTGGCTGAGAAATCAATCATTTTGTTTCTCTTCTACAAATGGTTATCCCAGTAATTTTTTTAAAGTTTTTTTTTTTTTTTTAAGATTTTGTTTATTTGACAGACAGAGATCACAAGTAGGCAGAGAGGCAGGCAAAGAGAGAAGAGGAAGCAGGCTCCCTGCTGAGCAGAGACCCCGATGCAGGGCTCGATCCCAGGACCCTGGGATCATGACCTGAGCCAAAGATAGAGGCTTAACCCACTGAGCCACCCAGGCGCCCCTATCCCAGTAAATTTTTATGTGTATATTTTTATCAAATTGCTCTTATCTTACTATATTTAATAACGACCTTGGAATGTAAATCTGATCACCTTACCTCATGTCATTTTATTAGTGGGACCTTAGTTTTAAACCCAAAATAGTAGCTATCTATTTTTACAGTCAGTATTAATTTTAATTCCACATATTTGCCAATTTATTTTTTAACTTTTGGAATATTACTATCCATGATTGATTTTCATATTTCACTTATTTTTCCTTATTTGTTTCCCTCTATGAAAATTTGTTATTAACTCCTTTAGCAAGGATCTCTAAGTGGAAAACTATTTGTGTTAGTCTGAAAATGTTTTTATTCATTCCTCTAGTTTGAATGACAGTTTAACTGGTATAGAATTCTAAGTCTATAGCTATTTCCCTTCAATATTGCAAAGGTATTTTTCATGGAGTTACTGTAGAGAGGTCTGTTATGCTTGAAATAAGAGTGGGTTAGTTTTGTCATTTCAGTCTGCCTTATGGCCTAGAACTGCTCTTCATCTTTTTAGTTTTCAAAGTGGCACCTGGTGCATTTAATATTTTTTGACCAAATGATTATCTCAATAATTTGAGTGGGTTGAATGATTAGATTGAAGACCAACAGAGGACAATCATAGGATAAGCACATCTAATATGAGGAGTGCCAGAAAATAATATGTACAACTAGTCAACATAAAAGTTGAATGTCTAAATAACATTAGAATAGCATCTTACAGAATAGCATTTATTCACTATCTAAATAGCAATACTAGAATGTAATGCAAAATCAAAACTAGAACCTGATAATTTTTATTTGTCAAGGTCACTTGCATGCATGCAGAGCATGGTAAGAGACAAGAAGGCAGTAGGTAGAAGAAAAAGTTGATTTAAAGGAACTTTAGCTATTCTAGCTCTTTGGTAGCCCCTGCACAATTATAGCACCTAAACTTATTGAAAAGAACTATAATCAGAGTTCTAATAATCTTTGAATATAAGGAAATCAGATGGGATTTAGGGTTGTTTTCCTACAAGGTTATATGTTCTTTTTTATTTTTTCATTATGATAAGTTGATAAGTGTACTCTTTAATACTCATCACATATTTCACCCATCCCCCCACCCACCCTCTGGTAACTATCAGTTTGTTCTTTATAGTTAAGAGTCTGTTTCTGGTTTCTTTCTCCTTTCTCTTTCTCTCTCTCTCTCTCTCATGTTTTTTTTTTTTTTTTCTTTGCTCATTTGTTTTGTTTCTTAAATTCCACATATGAGAGATCAGACAGTATTTGTCTTCTTTGACTTTTTTTGCTCAGCTATCCATGTTGATACAAATGGCAAGATTTCATTTTTTTATGCCTGGATAATATTCCATTGTATATATCTATCACTTCTTCTTTATCCATTAATCTCTGGGTAGACACTTGGGCTGCTTCCATATCTTGACTACTGTAAATAATGCTGTTATAAACACAGAGGTGCATGTATCCCTTCAAAGTAGTGTTTTCATTTGTGTGTGGGGGGGGGGTAAATACCCAGTAGTCCAAGTACTAGATCATAGGGTAGTCCTATTTTTAACTTTTTGAGTATCATCTGTACAGTTTTCCACAACAGCTTTACCAGTCTGCATTCCCACTAGCATGGCATGAAGGTTTCTTCTTCTCCACATCTTTGCCTATACTTGTCGTTTTTGTGTTTTTGAATTTAGCCATTCTGACTGGCATGAAATGATATCTCATTGTAGTTTTGATTTCCATTTCCCTGATGTTGAGTGATGTTGAACGTCTTTTCATGGGTCTGTTGGCCATCTGTATGTCGTCTTTAGAGAAATGTCTGTTCATGTCTTTTGCCCATTTTTTAATGGATTATTTGTATTTTAGGTATTGAGTTATGTCTGTTCTTTATATATTTTGTATACTAAACCTTTATCAGATAATCCATTTGCAAATATCTTCTCTCATTCTGTAGGTTGCCTGTCAGTTTTGTTGATTGCTTTTTGGCTGTGCAGAAGCTTTTTATTTTGATGTAGTCCTGATATTTTATTTTTGGTTTTATTTCCCTTACCTTAGGAAGCTTATCTAGAAAAAAAAATATTGCTATGGCTAATATCAGAAACATTACTGCCTGTGCTCTCTTCAAGGATTTTTATGGTTTTTGGTTGCATAATTAGGTCTTTAATCCATTTTGAATTTATTTTTGTGTGTGGTAAAAGAAAGTGGTCCAGTTTCATTCTTTTGCATATGGCTGTCCAGTTTTGCCAACATCGTTAGCTGAAGAGACTTTTTCCCACTGCATATTCTTGCCTCCTTCTTCAGAAATTAATTGTTTTTTAATTATGGGTTTATTTCTGTGTTTTCTATTCTGTTACATTCATCTGTATGTCTACTTTTATGCCAGTACCATACTGTTTTAATTACTACTGCTTTGTAATATAACTTTAAAACTGGAATTGTGTTACCTCCAGTTTTGTTTTTTTTCAAAATTGGTTTGGCTATTTGAGGTCTTCTGTGGTTCCATACAAATTTTAGCATTGTTAGTTCTATTTCTGTGGAAAATGCTGCTGGCATTTTGATGGGGATGTATTAAATTTGTAGATTGCTTTGGATATTATAGAAATTTTAACAAAATTTAGGTCACATATTCTTGGTATTTTGACCAACTATCTCAGGTGCAGTTGTCAATATTATACCCATGAACGTGGTGGTGATTGGTGTCAATTATCCAAACATTGTCTAGGATAACATCGGGGAACATAATAAAATTAGTAGTAGCTGTCCACTTCACATCCAGTAACAGTTTCTACTCAATTTCCTAAATTATTTACCATCAAACTGTAAAATCCTGTATCAAAATATAAGTTCTTTGAAGGAAAATAATGTATCTAATCAGTGTTTGTATCCTCAGAAACTACTACTGTGCCTAAGACAAGGTGCGTATTTAATCCTTCTGTTTAAATTAATTGAACCCAGATTCTTTATCTTACAACTTCAGAACCTCAGTTGTTTTCTGTAAAGGATGAAACACTGATTATACAAATAATATTAAAGAATTAGGTACATTGTGGAAAGGTGTATTAATAATTATTAAGAACAAATAGACTAGTAAGTGCTTTATTATTTTTATTTAATAAGAAATAAAATAAACATGAAATTTAGTATCTGAAGACATGGAAATAATTCTAGTAAAATCACTTTATTTATTTTTAAAGACTTATTTATTTGTTTTGTGTGTGAAAGAGAGGGAAGGGAGGAGAGAGAGGTAGAGGGAGAGAATCTCAGGCATATTCCGCACTGAGAGCACAGCCTGACACAAGGCTCAGTCTCCTGACCCATAAGATCATGACCTGAGCAAAAATCAGGAGTCAGCTGCTTAACCAACTGAGCCACACAGGCACCCCTTGTCAAATCAATTTCTCTCATTTTCTCATTTTAAAATAAAAGTAGTAATAATGCTTCCCCTGTATACATTTTAAAGTTATTGTGAGGAATGAGTTTGTAAATTATATTTTTCTTATTAAATATTAATTTGGATTTGTCTTACAGCTTGCCTAGCAATTTTATTTACTCCAGGACCATTTGTATTATAAAAAGAGGACATCTGTAGCAAGCACTGCTTAACTCAAAGCAACAAATTACTAGACATTTAGCAAGAGACATATATCTTATGTGTATTTACATATGGCCAATATTGTGGCTATAATTTGACATAATTAGTCTTGCCACACTCTTCTTTTAAAACTTGCTTTAAAACTGGCCCTACTTGGGGTGCCTGGGTGGCTCAGTGGGTTAGAGCCTCTGCCTTCAGCTCAGGTCATTGTCCCGGGGTCCTGGGATCGAGTCCCGCATTGGCCTCTCTGCTCTGTGGGGAGCCTGCTTCCCCCTCTCTCTCTGTCTCTGTCTGTCTCTCTGCCTACTTGTGATCTCTGTCTGTCAAATAAATAAATAAAATATTAAAAAAAAAACTGGCCCTACTTTTCATAGCAATAAGCATTACTTTAAGTTGCTCTAAAGAAGTGGTTCTCAAACATTATGGTTTACTGAATTACTAAGAAGGCAGGTTGAAACTCAAATTGCTGTTCTCTCCACTCTGTGGTTTTTTATTCCATAGCTCTGGGATAGGGCTCAAGTATTTCCGTTTCTGACAGTTACCAGAGAATGCTGATGCTTCTGTTCCAGGAAATACATTTTAAGAATCACTGCTCTCAGGTAAATATCGTCACTGTGCTAAATTAGTAGGTGGTAACAAGCATTACTTGCCCAATAATATTTTAAGAATTTTAAGTATCTTAGATCAGGGACTCTTAATAACAACTATATGAAATAGTTGTGGAATTTCCTTACATTTAAATAACTTACCTAATATCATATAGCTGGTAAATGTCAATGCTAAGATTTGAACCCAGGGATTCTGGCTCTGAAATCTATTCAGAGCTCAAGAATCCAAGTGTAGGAGTACCTGGGTGGCTCTGTGGGTTAAGCCTCTGCCTTTGGCTTGGTTCATGATCTCAGGTCCTGGGATCAAGCCCCACATCAGGCTCTCTGCTCAGCAGGGGGCCTGTATAATAAATAAATAAAAATCTTTTTAAAAAAATCCAAATGTATTGTGACATACAGCTGCTTTTCAAGCATCAGAAGAATTTTTATGACTAAAACCTCTCACTGAACCTTTTGCCTATGTGCTATTTCTCTCTCCTCTATTATTTCTAGCTTACCTTTGCTCTGGTTTTCGCATTAGCCCTGGAATGGATTTTTTTCTAAATTTTTATTGATCCTTCATTACCTGCCTAGGGCAATGGATTTGAAGTCACATACTAAACCTGATTGTGATCAGAAAGTTTTATATGGAATATAAGATATATATTTCTTATTTTTTAAGATTTTATTTATTTGACAGAAAGAGAGAGAGAGAGAGATCACAAGTAGGCAGAGAGGCAGGCAGAGAAAGAGAGGGGGAAGCAGGCTCCCCGCTGAGCAGAGAGCCCGATGTGGGGCTCGATCTCAGGACCCTCAGATTATGACCTGAGCCCAAGGCAGAGGCTTAACCCATTGAGCCACCCAGGTGCCCCTATATTTCTTATTTTTGAATAATCTCTCCACCCAATGTCGGGCTCAGACTCATAACCCCAATATCAAGAGTTGCATGCTCTACCCACTGAGCCAGCCAGATACCCCAATCAGAAAATTATTAATTCTCAAGCATGTCTCCAATCTTCATTATTGTCATGTTGAATTTTAGTAATTCCAAGTAATATTTATATCCTCATTTTCTGTCATTCAGTCCTATGTCTTTTTTGCTAGGGATTCCAAGACTCTTCACAAGGTACCATGCTGGCTCATAGCCTCTGCTTTGTCTACCCACTGAAATACTACTTATCTCTATAACCTTAAATCCTATGTCATCTCCTTTGTGATGCCTGAGCCTTCTCTCTCAGGCAGATATTTATTGCTGCTTCTTAGTTCATACAGGTGGATTCTACAAGTGAAGGGCAAGTCAAATCAGTGTGGCAGAGAATTGTCATAGAAAAGAGATTTGGGTATGGAACTGCAGACGTTTAAAACTGGCTCTTCATGTTCCCTTGCCATCAAACTTTGTTTCCTTCTCCTTTTTCTTTTCTCTTCCCAGCCCCCACCCCCGACCTTCTTTTTGGCTAGCCTTCCCTCCCTCCCTTCCTTCACACTGACTCTGAACATTGATAAACCATAGTTGCTGAAAAAAATTTTAAAAAAGCTCTCTTGAAAGCATCATTTTGTGAGTTATCAGGATGGGATTGTGTCAGAGATACCAAGTAAGAGGCATGAATTACTGGAATAATACTCAATATCCAAACATTCCAACTACAAGTTTTCCAGAAGTTAAAGATGAAAATTACTGACTGGGCCATATCACTAGAACAAGTTCCTCTCTCAGCTCTTCAGCCTATAGAAGTTCAACCCAGCTTCTGCTCACAGAGCACCTTCTATGCATGTCTCCCTCATGAGCATCAGCTGAATAAAGCATTTGACATCTTTCTGAGTCACTAAAATTCTTTTGACCAGAGAGAACCTTAAGGTTTAATCCCAAGGGAACTATTTAATAGCTGATTTACCTAGGGAAAATTAACCCACACTTGCAAGTTTTGATCATTTTCGTATTAAACATAGATTAGAAAATTAAATGAGACACTATGTGTAAAACATTTGGTATATGATTCCTTTTACCCCTTGTTTCTCTAATTACTCCCTGTACTACAATTATTTAAATGTATGTCTTTTCCTCTTACTGGATCATAAATTATTAGGGAAGTGAAGAGAATATGTTTATTCTTTATTATTTTTTTGGTTTAATTATAGCCTACATTGTGCCTGATATGAGCGCTATATATTTTCTGAATAAATACATGACTTATGGGTCATTAATCTCTGCCCCTTTGCATGTATACTCACAACACATATACACACAACCATTTGATAGAAGAAAATACTGAAACCACTAATTAGATGTATGTTCCTAAAATAAACTTGTGTAACATTTCTTGGGATGAATTGGGATGTCTTATTTAATTTTCATCTCTTCTGTGTCTTTATGTAGAGAAGACACCTTTCCCATAACCAGCACTGATCCTTCCTGTCCTGCCCCAAAATGCACAGATTCTTCTTCATTCTCATTACTTAGAAGTGAACACATGCTTATTTCTAAACCCATCACAGCGTAGACAAGCACATGGCCATGAGGAGGAGGACAGGATTATCCAAACACAACTGGGAAAGAGGTGGCATTAAAAACAGGAGGAGGGGGCACCTGGGTGGCTTAGTGGGTTAAAGCCTCTGCCTTCAGCTCAGGTCATGATCCCAGGGTCCTGGGATGGAGCCCCACATTGGGCTCTGTGCTCAGCAGGGAGCCTGCTTCCTCCTCTCTCTCTCTGCCTGCCTCTCTGTCTACTTGTGAGCTCTCTCTGTCAAATCAATAAATAAAAAAAAAAATCTTTAAACAAACAAACAAACAAACAAACAAAAAACAGGAGGAGGTGTCCTCCTATGTTGGATCCTATGGGATCCAACGTCACTCACCTGCACTTCACACTTTACTCAATCTCCTCTGTCTCTAATGTCTTCAATGACTGTATGTGTATGGGTCAATTGATTTCAAAATCTATTTTTCTGGTATTCACAATCCACACGGATTAAGGATCTCAGTTCTTGAGATTTAATTATACAGTGAAACCAAGGGGAATGAATCAGCAAATATCAAACATAGTATGTCCAAAACAGAGCTCATATTTCTCTTTCAATGTATTCTTCCTTAGAGTTTACACCTTGGTTTTTGGTGTTTTCTTAAGATTTATTTTTATTTTAGAGAGAGTGAGAGGGAGCATGGGCATGAGGGGCAGAAGGAAGAGGGAGAGAAAGGGGTGCACTGAGCACAGAGCTCAGCCTCAGCCCTGACATCATGACCTGAGCTGAAACCAAAAGTCAGTCACGTAACTGACTGCAGCACCCCTCTGAGTTGACACCTTGTTAAGGGAGTTGTTGTAGGGATCCAGCTAGACCTTGGAGCCCATCGTGACTCCCTCTTCATTATCCCCAATCCATCAATTAGTCATATCATTGTCATATTCTACCTCATCAGTATATCTAGATTCTGTTTCTCCCACAGCTCCACTATCTTCCGTCACCCTTTCACTATTTCTTACCTGGCATTTGATGGTAATCCCTTAACTGGTTTCTCTGCTTAATTTAAACATAACTTTAAATTTTTCCTGCTTCTCATTTACTATAATGTAATGTCCACTCCTCCCTCTGTCCTTTTGGACAGAGCCTATGTTCTGGTCTTATTTACCTATTTAGGATTCCCTGGATATCTTGTGCCTTTGACAAACTAGGCCTTTTATGCAGTGTTCCCACTGCTTGGCCTACTTTGCATTCACATTCTCTGCTGTCAAGATTTCTAATTACCCTTCAGGACTCAGCATTAATGTCACCTTGCTCTGATATCTTTCCTATTACCCTTGACAAGATTAGTTTTTCCTCCATCTATAATCTCAGAATAATCTATACACATATCTACTCTGGAACCTATCAGCACACATCACTGTGGCTTCCTTATGTGTCCTTCCCTCTATCTCAGTTTGACAGCTCTTCTCATCTTCGAGGTTCTGCCTTGCATGGACTCTATAACATTCTTTTTTTCCTCAGGGAAAAGCAGATAGCTTCAGATATAATAAGCTCTAAATTAATGTTTGAAATGTTTTTTTGGATGCATGAATGTATACCCACTTTCCTATCCCAAATGTGACCAAATAGCAAAATTCTTGAAAATCTGTACAGCTGTTTAAAGTAAGAAAACTTACATATACTGTGCTATTGCCAAATAGTACTTCTCTAGAGGAATATCCCTCTTTATATTCATAATAAATAGACATCCTTCAGGCAGAATTATATTATTATCAGCTGTACAAACATTGATTTTTCAGTTGCTCAGACTTCTGTACTCATCCAGTGTCTATATCAATATGCCAGATATATTTTATAACTTTTCCTTATACCCCAAATTTCTATATTGTCATATTATTATTATATTGTAAGAAATAAAATTTCACTGTAGAAAAAAACCTGTTCTTTAGAGTTTGATATATAAAATGATAATCCTATTTGTTGAGTTATCCCACTAACAGAGAGCCCAAAGTAGTTCAGAGTGCAAACAGGAGGCAATTTCTATTGTACAACAAATTAAACTCTGTATCTGCTTGGAAAAGACCCACTTTGCTGGGCACCAGGGCCTGTTTGTGCTTGCAGCATCTGCTGTGGGCTGTTGCTTCTGCTTCTGAATGCTGCTGTTTTTGACAGGCAGCACCCTCTCCTATAGTCACTGACCCTGTGGCTAGATAGCATCCATCCACCAGGTATCATGGACATTAGTCAGGAAGTTTCACCCTTTCACTGCTTCTGGGGAAGATTTCTAGCTGGTGTACATTTTTAGACACTGTTTGTTCCTAGGCACCATCCCAACTGCTTACTACCATTGCTGTTTCTTTCTTTAATGCACCAGAACTCCTGCTGAGGACCAAGAGATCTTCCAGGAATCACTGCATCCGGGCCCAGCTGTATGGTCTTGGACGTCCAAGTGTTTGGTTGGCATAGACACGAATGCTGTTGTATGCTGTCAGCTTTCACTAGGCATTCTGCTGCTGTTCTGGAGTTCCCAGGTACTAAGGAGAGCATATTCTCTGGAGACTTCATTGTCCTGAAGCTGTGTTCCATAGGGAAGCACAAAATCCCCAACAATCTAGGTCCCAGCAGTGTTCATGGCATTCTTTTTGTTACAGTGTCACAATGCTCTATGAACAATTCCATGTCTACTCCATTTCTTCCCTCAATGCTTCTTCCTCCTATGATTTATACTCAGACAGGAGTTCTTATAAGACAGAGTCCAGGTGTGCCTGGTGGCTTAGTGGGTTAAAGCCTCTGCCTTTCGCTCAGGTCATGATCCCAGGGTCCTGGGATTGAGCATCGCATTGGGTTCTCTGCTCAGCAGGAAGCCTGCTTCCTCCTCTCTCTCTCTCTGCCTGCCTCTCTGCCTACTTCTGATCTCTGTCAAATAAATAAATAAAATCTTAAAAAAAAAAGACAGAGTCCAGAGACATGTTTCATTCTTAAACTTCATGCCATAAATAAGACTCACTCTATCCTCCATTTATCAGTTCAGCATTTGCTAAATGTTGTTGTGACATATTCTTGATCAGAAAAAATCAGGGGAACATGACATACTAATAGCCTCATCATGGACATTTATCACTCACACACACACACACACACACACACACACACACACACACACTTATGAAAACCTCTGTCTGTGAAACGCTGTAGTAAGAGAACCAGAATGTCTTTGTTTAATCCATCACATTTCATAACTTATTACAGGATGCTCTGTGTGTGTATTTGTATACCTAAACATGTTGACAGAGTCCATGTCTGTGAAAACAATGGACTGGGGCTTTTTCTGGAGCTTAGTTATCTTCTTGACAGTTTGCTCTACTAAGACTAATATCTTATAGGAATATAATCAGTCTCTCATGAAAGACTTTTGAGTTCTGTCCCACCAGGTCACTTACCAGGTGTTGCTCAGACATGTTTAAAACTTAAGAACTAGGGATGCCTGGGTAGCTCAGTTGGTTGGGCAGCTGCCTTCGGCTCAGGTCATGATCCCAGCGTCCTGGGATTGAGTCCCACATCGGGCTCCTTGCTCGGCGGGGAGCCTGCTTCTCCCTCTGCCTCTGCCTGCCACTCTGTCTACCTGTGCTCTCTCTCTCTCTCTCTAACAAATAAATAAATAAAATCTTAAAAAAAAAAAAACTTAAGAACTAAAACAAACTGGGATTTTCTCTGAAATTTTAAGAATATATATTCTCTTTCTCTACACATACACACATACACAAACATATATATATATGTATATATGTATGTGCATACATGTGTATGTGTGTATTCATATGTATATATACCTGTGCATATATTCATTTATATACACAAACACATATATATGTATCAACATATGCAATGGATGTAAATATACATATATAACATTTGTTCTTTGGAGAACTACACAAAACAAAAAAAAAATTTTTTTCCCTTCCTGAAGCTCATTATTACTTGATTTTATAGATGAAGGAAAAGAAAAAAAAAATCACTATTCTAGTAGGATTTTTTCTTTTTCCTGTGAAAGTAATGGGGTGGAGAGATTGCATTTTCGATCTATTTAATATCTCAGCCTTTTCTCTGCCAACTGGATATCACATCTTTGGTTAGGTTTTACTTCCCATCATCAAGGAAGAAGAATGATCCCTTTGATCCCTTGCCAGCCTGGAAGGCCTGGAGTGCAGCCTTTCCACAGATGTCCATTTATAAGATGCATCTGTCCCCACATCCCATCCTGCCAGCTGGCCCTGAGTAAGCTGGCTGGCAATGTGCACAATCTCAGGCTTCTGGCCAGCAGCTACAGCCCCAATGCACTGGCTTCTAATCGTTATGGCTCATATCCCCAAGAGAACCAGAGAAACTTGGGAAAATTATAGAAATATTGGCTCCAGGGAAGTCACTTCTCATTATAGGAATATAGATAAATATTATGAGTTCAGCATGAATTTGGCATATGCATCAGGGACTATTTCAAAACAGTAGTATAGACTGATTGTTATAAGGTAGTTGTATATCTATCACCTCAGTACAGACAGAATCCTGCCATGACTTTGAGGAAAACATCAATTGCATATGATAAACAAGGAAGGCAGAGATCTAACAAGCATCCAGTGCCAGTCGGACATGAACAGGTGGTGTTTCTCCAGAGGGATTTCAGGGTAAGCCTCAAGAATGGTTGGCTCAGCATTCTTAAGTTTGAACCCTGCCTCATCTTCTGTTTTGCTGAAGAGCCAGAAACTACTGAACTGGAATAAAGTACAAGGTTACCTTGACCATTCCATTGGCAGAGACATTCTATAAACTATCTCAGGCAGATGGATATTTATGTTACTCCCTAGATTTCCAGGTAGAATATATTCTTTTTCTTTACTCTCTTATCTTCCAGGGTTGCCTAAAGAGAGTGTTCAAGAAACCTCACCTGTCTCTATGCAGGTGATGATCATGCAGGTGATGATTCAATGAAGTCTGGTTGAATTTGATTCTCTCACTTGTTGGAGGTATAAAAGAGCCTGTTGCATGCCAGCTGGTGGCCCAAGTAGCTGCACGCAGAAGCTGAATAGCAAGTTTCAAGATCTAAGCCCTGTTTATACTCTAAATTTTCTGACCCATTTTCAAATACCGTACTGGTCTCATCTTAGTTTAGGATTAGCAACTGGGCTTTTTCATTTGAAGCACTAATAAGCACACTATGCAAATAATAAACGTTTTCAGCAGAACCGTATCTTTGGCACAGCAATATCTCTTTTTGACACAGACACAGATGTCCTTTAATCCTCTGTCTTCTGTCATATGGCTCACATAGTCCTGATTTCTCAGGTCTCCCCATGGCCAAGGTAGTTTTCTGCTTGTTTGTTTGTTTTCCTCCATGTCATCAGGGACTCTGAGTCTCACTGGGCACCATTGCAGTGCTGCTTATTCAGTTGCAGTTTGGGTTTTCCCTGTCACTAAGATGAGAGAAGACAGATGGATGACTATTATTAGACATTGACAATAGCTAATCATGTCTTTGGCCAAACTCCAGAGATAGATCTGGGAACATCTGAAGGCTTAGATTGCAGAAAATTGCATCACAAAGAATTTTAAATCTTGTATTAACTTGTAATAAAAGTTTTTTTACATTTCCTTAGATGACAACCACTTTCACTCCAATATTTGGCCATCTTTCTTGGCTTCTCTTGAGGATAAGGTATAGAAAAATTTTGTAAAGCATTTTTATATGGCATAAATTGCTGCATAAAACCAAGAGGTATCTTTTATTTTACATACAAGGCCCCCCCATATTTCATGTTTTCAGGGTAATTAATAAGACTATCTTTTCCTAGGCAAGGAAACCCTTCTTTCTCTTAAAAAAAGGATATTATCTTTAACTGAACATTAGTGGAGCCCTCTCAGTCTGGGTACAATGATTTAGAACTATTTATCATACCTGCTCTTTCCCATCCCTATCTGATCCCTGGCATAGGAACAAAAGGCAGCTCAGGTAGACTCATCACTCCTCTAGATGGAACAGGAATACCTCTGACATTAAGTGAGCTAACACTACCTGAAAGGAGGATTGGTGGGGGAGAGCTACTGAAGAGAAATGGTCAAAGAAGCACTCCTTTGTTCACCAAGCCTGAGGATTCCCTTTTTTACTGAGAGACATACATAGGTTGATGGAGTGGGAGGGGGTACTCAGTCCAGAAGTTGGCTTGGCCCAGAAAGTCTCTTAGTCCCTGTGGGCCTGGAACTTTCCTCTCACACTCAGAAAGAGTGAGATGGATGGAAAGTATCAGCAAGATGGACCCTTACAAGCAAGCATCCAAGTCTGGGAAGTCTCTTAGGCCCCAAGTCCTGAGATTATCTTTACCATCAAGGAACATATGACTACCCAACCTATGGAAACTCCTTCAACCCCTGTAGGTAGCACCAGCAGACATCAGTGAGAAGTGAGAGTACCAGCAGCCTCAAATACCAAAGAGAAAATAACATTGTAAAGGCTCTGAAAATTAAACTGTCATTAGAACCACAGCATATAAATGTACATGAGGACCTGCCCACTAAACTTAAACAGAGTGACATCCACTTAAAGTAAAAGATTTAAGTAGGGCCCAGGGTCTCCTAAAATCCTGGAAAGGATGTCCAGTATAAATACAAAATCACCCATCATGTCAAGAACCAAGAAAATAACAACTTGGGTGAGTTGATGCGAACACTGAGATGAATTATATTGATGGTATCTGACAAGAATTTTAAAGAAGACTGAAGAGAATTTTTTCAATAATCAATTAAAATTGTCTTGAAAATTTTAAAAAAACATTTTAGCAAGTAGACTTTACAGAAAAGCTACAAAAAAAGAAAGAAAGAAAGAAGAGCTACAAGTAAAACTTAAGGAACTAAAAAAATCCACTAACATAGTTTTTTTTTTTTTAAGATTTTATTTATTTATTTGAGGGACCATGAGAGAGAGCATGAGAGGTGAGGTCAGAGGGAGAAGCAGACACCCCGTGGAGCTGGGAGCCCAATGCAGGACTCGATCCCGGGACTCTGGGATCATGACATGAGCAGAAGGCAGTTGCCTAACCAACTGAGCCACCCAGGAGCCCCTCACTAACATAGTTTTTAAAAAAACATCTTGCCAAATGAGTTCTGTAGGAGAGTGAAGATGACAAAGAATAGAATAGTGAATTAGAGGATAAATCAAAAATCTATCAAATCTGAATAGCAAAGAGGAGAGTAAAATGGGGAAAAAAAAAAAAAAAGGACAGGGCTTTAGGGACCTGTGGAAGAACAGAAGATCCAGCATTTATATCATGAGTCCCAGAGGAGAGAAAGAGTGAGGCTAAAAGAGTGTTCAAAGAAATAATGGCTGAAAACTTCCCAAATTTGGCAAAGGACACAAATCTAAAGATATAAGAAGCCGAGTAAACCCCAAATAGGGTAAACCCAAAGAAAACCATGCCAAGACACACTGTAATTAAACTTCTGAAAAATAAAGACAAAGTCCTGAAAACAGTTAAGGGAAACAATGCACTGCCTGAACACAAATTCAAATGACTTTGGATTTGTCATCCAAAACCAAGGGGGCAAGAAGGAAGTTACACAGTGTTTTTCAAACTCTGCAAAAAAGGAACTGTCAACTGTGCCTTTCACATCCACTAAAACTATTACTCAAAAATGGAGAATAAATAAAGACATTCTCAGGCGAAGGGGACTAAAAAGAATCTGTCTTTACCAGAACTATCTTTAAAGACTGGCTGAAGAGAGTTCTTCAGGCAAAAATGAAAGCATCAGGAAGGAAAAATAAACAATGGAAAGAACAGAGGTATTTGTATATACAATAGCCTATTACTTTTCCTCATGCATTTTATAAATTGTATTCTATGGAGAAAACATCATGTGATACTCAAAACAGTATTATTTTTAAGTGAGGCGGTTAAATGGACCTCATTTTCACACTTCATTTGAAGTGTGAACTGTATACATCAAGAGTGTGCAATAAGTCAATACTTCAATGCCCAGAGACACTATACAAAACCACGCAGAGAAATACACCAAACACCTCATAAATAAATCTAAGTTCAAACAGATGAATGTGGGAGAAGCTCCAGCAACCCACAGGAAGGAAAAACAAAACAAAACAAAACAAAACACCTTAAAAAAAAGAGAAGGAGCAATAAGGGAAAGACAATGAAAGGAAACAAACAGAAGGAATTTTTTTAAAAAGGTTGACTTAAGTGCTATCATATTAATAATTACCTTAAATGCAAATGGTTTAAATGTACTAATAAAAAGACAGAGATTGGGAGAGTGGATAAACCCACTTGAATTCCATCTTAGCCTTGCTTGATAAGGTTTAGGATTCAACCCTTTGTGGAAATCTGCTACTTCAATATTTAGACTTTTTTTTTTTTAAAGATTTTATTTATTTATTTGACAGAGAGAGACCACAAGTAGGCAGAGAGGCAGGCAGAGAGAGGGGGGGAGAAGCAGGCTCCTTGCAGAGCAGAGAGCCCGATGCGGGGCTCGATCCCAGGACCCTGAGATCATGACCTGAGCCGAAGGCAGAGGCTTAACCCACTGAGCCACCCAGGTGCCCCCAATCTTTAGACTTCTCAAACTTCCTTCTTTAGGATGTAACTGTCTCTTTATATATTGCCAAAGTAGTCTCATTGTTTTCACACTTCACCTTTAGTTGGCAGTTAATCACCTTCAGGTTTTTCTTTGCCAGTCTTTGATGCATTAATTCTACCCAGCTCGTGCTGCTAACTTCCACTGTATTTAGAATTACTAATTTAATTTTGCCCTTGTAAAGCATACCAGTGCATTCTTTGCATTGGAATCCTTTCAGTCTATTATTGTGAAAAGTTTTTGAAAATACATTGTTTCAGGATGCCAAAGGTCCTCTTTACCATGTAGCCAATAAGTGATCTAACTCCCAAGTCCCATTTTAAAGTTTGCTTCCCTAGACCAGGCCTGACCCAACTTGTAGATCTCAGTTCCCTGGGAGGAAGCTGAGGATTCACATGCAAGAGGTATACTGGGAGCGAAGAAAGAAATAAATATTGGGCAAAGGTAGGCACTGAACTCTGATGCAGTTTTAACAAAGATATCACCTGATCCTCTTCATAATCTACATATGAGGTAAGGGGTCTATCCCTTTATTCTACACTATGGCCACTTGTTTGATATGGACTGCTCTCTGGAGGGTTTGTGTCCTTGGAGAGGAGTCTTCCACAAGGAAAGTTTCAAAATAATTCAACTTAGTTCATCAAAAGCAACACTTCTAGCATCTCAGCATTTTAGTACTGAAGAGGGAATGCTAGTGATATACTGCATCACCCACTATATGCCATTTGAGGGTTTTCTTTTTTAAGGGTGGGGAAATTGTACACAGCTAGCAGTAAAAAAGGCATAGGAAAACTATAAACCTCCAGAAGGCAATTATCATCGTCTCTGAACAGAAATAAGAACACTGTAGAATTAATAGCATTACTTTTCTGATCCATTCTGCAGGTAGCTGACAGGACCCAAACATGGTAGTGTCCTTTAAGCAGGAATGATAAATTAGGATCTCCAAAAAGTATTCATGTTTAGTACAACCAATTAAGAGGACTGGGCTCTCCATATTACCCACCATTTAGCGACAAAACTTCTTTTATTTATTTATTTTTTTTTAAGATTTTATTCATTTATTTGACAGAGATCACAAGCAGGCAGAGAGGCAGGCGGGGAGGGGGGGAAGCAGGCTCCCCACTGAGCAGAGAGCCCAATTTGGGGCTCACTCAATTCCAGGACCCTGAGATCATGACCCCAGCCAAAGGCAGAGGCTTAACCCACTGAACTACCCAGGCACCCCTAGCCATAGAATTTCTGATTTCAATCTGTCTATATCCTAAAAATTGTAGAAGACGTTGACTTTCTGTGGTGCAAGATCACCAGGGGAGGTCAAGAGAAACAATTAAGAGTATCTTATTTACGTTATTATGCATTCATGTTGTATTGCGAATTATTACTGAATAAATAGTCACCTTCTAAAATTAAGAAAGTCCCCACTGTGGTTCTGCTGGCTGGCGCCTGCACTTACCTCTCTGGGGGGGAGGGGGCGCAACTCAGACTCTGGTAGCACCGTGCAAGCATGGAGAGTGCAAAAGGCTGTGGTTCTGCTGCTGGCGAGGCTCCCAGCCCCTCACAGGAGCCCCCACCCAGATGCTCTCAGGCTCTGGCAGCTCAGGGACCAAGACCTGGCTTCTTCCCTGCACTCTCACTGGCTCAGTGCCAGGCGTGGCTGTCCTGGGTCCAAGGACTTAAGCCCCTGTCCCTAACCGCCCTGATTCCCACAATTTCCCCCCATGATCCTTTGCTTTTTGAGTGCTTTCAACCAGACTCCAAGTTAATGCTGGTCTGCAATCACAGGGCACTCTCTTATTGGGGTATTACTTTCCAATGGGTCGCTTCTGGTGGCTCCCTCCCCCTTTTGTTTATCTTCCAGTATCAGTCCAATGTTCCCACTCTGCTTTACCTGCCCACTGGTGTCTTCTGCCCCTGTAGAGATCCAGAAGTGTATAATTCTAATCTCAGGCTGATTTCATGGGTGATCAGAGTTCTTTGGTAGGTAATCAGCTCACTTTAGGGTACAGGTTGAAACGGTGCCTCCTCCTACTTCCCCACCATCTTGTCCCAATCTCGAAAATGAACTTTTGGGACTTCATCATGATCAAAAGTTTCTTCACAGCAAAGGAAACAGTCAACAAAACAAAGAGGCAACCCACAGAATGGGAGAAGATATTTGCAAATGACAGTACAGACAAAGGGCTGATATCCAGGATCTATAAAGAACTTCTCAAACTCAACACGCACAAAACAGATAATCATGTCAAAAAATGGACAGAAGACATGAACAGACACTTCTCCAATGAAGACATACAAATGCCTATTAGACACATGAAAAATTGTTCATCACTAGCCATCAGGGAGATTCAAATTAAATCCACATTGAGATACCACCTTACACCAGTTAGAATTGCCAAAATTAGCCAGACAGGAAACACATGTGTTGGAGAGGATGTGGAGAAAGGGGAACCCTCTTACACTGTTGGTGGGAATGCAAGCTGGTGCAGCCAATTTGGAGAACAGTGTGGAGATTCCTTAAGAAATTAAAAATAGAGCTTCCCTGTGACCCTGCAATTGCACTACTAGGTATTTACCCCAAAGATACAGATGTAGTGAAAAGAAGGGCCATCTGTACCCCATTCTTCATACCAGCAATGGCCACGGTCGCCAAACTGGAAAGAACCAAGATGCCCTTCAGTGGACGAATGGATAAGGAAGATGTGGTCCATATGTACTATGGAGTATTATGCCTCCATCAGAAAGGATGGATACCCAACTTTTGTATCAACATGGACAGGACTGGAAGAGATTATGCTGAGTGAAATAAGTCAAGCAGAGAGACTCAATTATCTTATGGTTTCACTTACTTGTGGAGCATAACAAATAACACTGAGGACATGGGGAGATGGAGAGGAGAAGGGAGTTGAGGGAAATTGGAGGGGGAGATGAACCATGAGAGACTATGGACTCTGAAAAACAATCTGAAGGTTTTGAAGGGGCGGGGGGTGGGAGGTTGGGGGAGCCTGGTGGTGGATATTATGGAGGGCACGTATTGCATGGCGCACTGGGTTTGGTGCATAAACAATGAATTCTGTTACATTGAAAAGAAATTAAATTAATGAAAAAGTCCCCATTGTGGTTTTATTGTCGTTTTTGTTTGTTTGTTTGTTTGTTTGTTTGTAATAATGACAGGATCTGGGAAAGTGGAATGAGTCTTTGAAGTGCATTTCCCTTAAGATAGTATGAGACAATATCAGGAAGAAAATTTCGCCTATTGCATGTTAGATACTAAAATTTGGTACCACATTTATTTGTTTCTTTCCACTTAGATCATTCAAATGATTTCACAGAGTTCACAATTTAAAATTTTTAGTTTGAAAATGTGTTCTCAAAGAGCATATACTTTTTGGAATTCCGTATCCAAGAGTAAAATGGATGATTATTTCATTACTTTATTATTAACACAGTTCAATTTAATTGAAGGTCTAAAATGGCACATATTTATATTTAAGTGTTTATTAAATTCTTTATTCAGTCTTGTGAAATTACAAGAATGCTGTTAGGAACATAAGATATTCTGTTGCATTAGAGAAGTTGCTCATAGCTTTTCATTAAGTTTCAATTGTTTTATTACCCTATCATCACTTTTATCACTGAGTGGGATAATATATTGAAAGCTCTTTTTGGAGAAAGGAAGCAAAACTACTCAAACTGGATTTTAAAATAAGATAGTTTCAATTTACTCCAGATTTCTATTGGAAAGTGCATTGAGTTTCATAAATGTGAACTTCTAAAGAAATTTTTCAAAGAGGACAATTACTGCTTTTCCTGCTGGAGGCCATACAAATTAGCAAGCTGTGGCCTTATTTAACGCCACATTCAGCCAAGGACTCACCGCATCTTTAACAGCACCCCTAACAAATTCAGATATCTATTCTACAGAAAAGGTTTGGCTGTAATTCTAACTCTTAGCTTGGAAATGAGGTCCATTCTTATTTACGTAGCACACAAGGTTACTATTGGTTCAATGAACGATAAATATAAGGTAAAATTATAGCATCCAGATATAATATTTCTGTTTAGCTTGTGAGGCCAGTTCATCTCAAGGGCTTTCAGCCTAGATTTATTTTATATACAGATTAGTTAAGCCTAAGAAAAACTGAGCCATTTTCTTGAATGAGAGTGGATCCTTGTTGTTGTTTTGTCTAGAAACAGAAATTAAAAAACAGAAAAATATTAATCTTGAGCAGAAATATCTATATTCCTGTTTTTTACATAAGTAGTCTCAAGGATACTGGATTACCCCAGTTTCTTGCCAAGTGGGACGTGTCACAATATCATATTCCCTTAAAAGTTTGAAAGAAAGGTGAGGATGGTAAGCTTCTAGTTAAGATGTCTTGAGATCTGCATGGACCCTTACCTTACTATTGCAAATTTTAACTTTACAAAATTTTACTATTTGTCAGCCATAGAAACCAGAAATAAATATTTTTGGCACCAAATTCAGTTATTCCCTCTGTGAACATTATGCATTATGACTGAGAATTGTTGCTGAAACATTTAAATTTATAGCTCATTGAAAGGCTATTGAATAGATATTACTCAAAAAAATAATTGTTTCATCTTATTTCATGAAGTCAACAGAAGATTCATTTCTAAAGCAGCATTTTTTTTTTTGAACCACAGCACACGTACTCAAAAAATAAGTACAGGGAAAGAACAGCTTGTTTTTGTTAATGTAAGATTCAAGAAGCAGTGATCTATACCTGAAGGTTTCAAGGTCCTTGCCCGTGAAGTGCTTAACCATTCAAGTGAGGTTGGGGATACATATATACTACAAGGAGCTTGGACATCTGTGAAACAAATTCCATGCAAGCATTTAAACCACCTTTCATAATATTAATTTTGTATCTGGTCTGAAGCAACTTGTAAATCAGAACTGGATTTAAGGTAAGACAAAGATAAAACAAGTTTATTATATGCTTTACTGGTTTTAAATGCACAGTGAAATTGCTTACATTAACAGGCCTGTTGATTTGATTTCTCTAACAGAAATTCTTGTGCTTTTTATTGATTAAGTTTTATATATTGATCTGAATGTTGGGTAATAGTGTTCTTGTTCATTAAAGAAGGTTTAATTTAATTACTCCAGGAAAGTCTAAATTCTGTGTTCCAAGTTTATTACCATTCTCAATTACACGGTCTGCACAGCTGCCAGAGTGACCTTTATAAACAAAACTAATCATGTCACTTCTCAGCTAAAAATCCTTCAAGAGCTCCCCATAGTCTTCCAAATAAAGTTCAAATTCCCTAGCTTGGCCACAAGATAGTTCATGATCTAACTCTTGACGGCTGCCCTTTCCTGGCTTCCCGAGTAGGGCAAATTACAAAATCTGCTATGTTCTTTTTATCATTTGTACTAAGCATTCCTTAGTCTTTTCAAGACTGTTTTTATCTCTACACCATTTTTTGTTTCTACTCCAAAGTCTTGTCCTGACTTCCATCCCATTTCAGACCCTTCCTTTAAATCTTTGGAATTTCCACATTCTCTCCTGCAGTTTGCATTATTCTCTGTTTTGTTTTCTATTTCACTCTTTAATTTTTACATTGCTCACTCTCCCAGTGTAGCTCTGTATCCCGGTTTTTGCCTGAATATTCAGGCAATGAGGGTTCCACCCCTCATATTCACTTAAAAGGGGCTTTTAGATGTTCTCTTCCGTCTCATATTTCTGACTCCACTTTAAGTTCAAAATTTACAACAGAGTTTGATGCCTTTTGAATTTCAAAAACATCTTTTCACCTTTATTTCTTAAATATTTGTTAAACTCAATGTTTTGAAGACTTTTTCTCCCTTTTTTGTATAGGGCAACCTGTTTAATAGCAACAATAATAACTTTTCAAAACAGACACCTACTTTGATTATTGTTTTGAGAAATATTTATTAAGTATAAGCTATATATTCTTTGTTGGAGATACTGCAGAGAACAAATTAATGAAATATTAGTCTAATGAAGCTTGTATTCTGACACTGTGAGGCTTGCCATGCCTCTAAATTAAATGTATATGTTTGTTGATGGTTTTAGGAAAATACATCCCGATAACGGATTGCAGAATCTGATTGCCTTTTTATTACCCTTGTTAGTTTTCCTAAAAGTAAAAATAAACCTTTAATGTAGTATAGGTGATAAATGTTATATTTCTCTGTATCAATATATATTATACGTTTGTGAGTGACATTTGGGATGAAGCTACATATAGTTAGAAATCATGTGAAGCTTTTACTAGTGATGTAACTCTAGGCATTAAAGAAACCCTGAAATTCTAGGCTTTAATTTACAAGTACAAATGACAAAATAAGTGCTATTTATTCTTGTAAAAATCAGTAAATTGTGATCATAAAAAGAAGGCTTAGTGATAAGGTTTAAAAATCAGAGTTTCACAAAAAAACCTGATACTCAGAGTTCAATCTTTAGATTGTCATCTTTTCTTATATTAGACATGATACAGGAAGGGACACTATACAAATGAAACAAATTAAAGTATATACTTTCCCTTGCAGTATGCTTTCAGGATAATTTGAGTATTTTTATTTTTACAAACTATGTAGTCCACATATGTCTGCAATTTTCCTTCAAAATCAGATTATTTGGGTTAAAGTATTTTTTTTTCTTTCAAGAAGCATATCTTTATTTATAGTCATTTTGCTGCCATACATTACTGATAAAGTGATATGAATATATTTATAAAATATTTTCCAACATGAAACTTAGAAAAGAGCATACTCATTTAAAATAATGGAAGTGTGAAAAAAGATGGTTAGAGAGCTTGTTCTGAGTCATTCAGTAGGTTCAGTCTTTCTGAGAATCCAGCTGTGATGGGCATGACAGAGCAGAAGCATGAAAGCATGTTTCTTATGTCAGTATATAATCCTCAAGGAAGGATAGCCTCCAAAGCAGAGCAATATGCAAAGATGACTGATTCAGACAGACCTAGTTTCAAACCTGTCACATACCACGTAAAAACCTCAGTGTATTTGGTTAACTAATTGCATTCCCATTCCACTGATGCATGCAACAAATAGTAATTGAACACTTAGCATTGTCAAGATCTGTCTAATTGAAGTTCATATTCTAGCAGGAAAAATAACCCATAAGATGTAAATGACTTAGTATGGTTGTGATGAATATTATGACAGAGGAATGCAAAATATTATGATTGAGGATTGAAGGAATACCAGCAGGCAGTGTCCTCATCTCTAACATGTGTTTAATAGATGCAGTATACCCACTTCATAGGGTTGTGTGACGTTTAAGTGAAGTAATATATATGTGTGTGTGTGTGTGTGTGTGTGTGTGTGTGTGTGTGTATAAAATTCACAAATTTTAGTACTTTTCACTTGGTAGATTTTCAAATATAGAGGAGATAAATTATCAGGGATGTGAGAATCAAATTTGGGTAGCAAACCTAAAATGATCAGTTAATGACTAACCCTTAGGATGTAGGGATGGGGTGAGAAGTTACTTGGTAGAGATTTCTACTGTTCATGGGGGACTGATGGCACAATCATCATTAGCAGAATTCCAACAGTCTTAACAATGTAAGTTTCCTATTATGGCCTCTAATGCTAGGTACATCACAAAGTTAGTATTCATGGATAAATTACCTAAGTGGGGAATATGAGAATGGTGGACCTGTGAGGGAAAAGTTGAAAGGATGAAATATATAAATATGAGTATGATTCAAAGAAGCTTCAAACTGAGGTTGCAGAAGGGGAGTTGAGTGCGGGATGAGACCACTGGGAGATGGGCATTAAGGAGGGCATGTGATGTGATGAATTGGATGTTATATGCAACTAATGAATTATTGAACTCTGCATCTGAAACTAGTGATGTACAATATGTTAACCATTAAATTTAAAAGGAATTTAAATTTGAATTTAAATTTAAACTGAATTTAAAAGGAAAAATCTCAGTGACTTAAAACGATAAAAGTTTAATCAAATTACTTATCTATTAAGATGTGGCCATGGCTGTGCTTCACATCTTTAGTCTGGTACTCAAAGTGGGGGGGGAGGGTAGCAGCTCTTCAAAGTTGTGCCCAGAGGTGACACATATCATTTACCTTCATCTTTCATATCTAAAACAATTCATATGGCCAAATGTTTTGTCCTTCCAGATAGAATATAAAATTCCCTCCAAGGGAGAGAAGAGAATAGGCATAAACAATAATACTGTCTACCATGAAATTGTAAAATAGAATTTTCAGGATACAAACTAACCAAATTCAACTCTTCATAAACTATAGAATGTACTCTTATTATTTCTTCATAATTTTGGTAGTTAAATTTTTTTATGATTTTAAAGGAGTTAAAAAAAAAGTAGAATATATCTTCTCATGCTGTTCTGGACCCACAGAGTGCAAACATTCCATATGGCACCAGGATTGTTTCTTAATGTTTGGTGCATTGGGGACTTACTGATTGACATTAGGCATAATGTATGCACATGACCTTGGGAAAATGCTGTGAGTTTATTTGCAGAAGTTATAAGAAGATTATTTTCCCATTGAATTCCTTTTCTTATCTTTTCAAAACATAAAGGATGAATTATAATCATCTTTTATAAATAAACTGAGGTTTGAGCACTGGTTATACAATACTTCAAAAATGAATTTGAGACTATCCACTGTCAGGATATGACATTAATATATCTAGCTGAAATTAAAATTATTTGAGAAAAATAATAATACAAATAAATATAATAAAGATAAAGTAAAAAAATGTTAACTAGAAAATACATATTTTAAGAGATTTTGATAAAATACCATTTTTTATTAAAATAAAAGATGTAATTTTCAATAAATTTAGTAATACTGTTTTTTCCAAAGGCTCCGGAAGCTAAAACTAATTAGTGAAAGTTAACTATAAACTATTTCTAATTCTATAATTAATATAATTCCCTAAAAATGAACTTGTGCACATTACTTGGTTTCTGCATTTTTTTCACTTCCTATGTCTTCTTCTTTCTTTTTAATCTCTTCTTGTTGTTGAGGCCAGGCCACCTGTGGAGGATATATCAGGTGTTCAGAGTTGAAAGTTGAACATTATTCACTACTTTAGAACATTTTGCTTGCATTTAATTTTGACTAAGACATTTTTAAAAGTTTGAGAATTAGTCAATTATGTGCACCTGAGGTCAGTATTTCAATTCCAGTCCCGTCCTTGAATGAATCTCTAAAAATCCCTAAGCTTCAATTTACTAACTTAAAAATGATAATTAAAGCAATGATAATTATAGAGGTGTTTTGAGAATTACTCTAAAATATGATCCAGTAAGTGCCTGACACATAATAGTCTTGGTAAAGGAAAAGAAAATGGCAGCTGACTTTCAAGCTATTCTTTTCTTTTAGGGGGAAACTCTTTAGGAAATAAAGGAAAAAAAGACATGGTCACACACCTTATAAATATGCAATAACAGGTCTGGCAGACTATCGCCAACTACGGAATGCTTTAGCAGGATGGACCTAGTTTGTCTGGATTAGTGAAGGTAAATAAATCTGAATCCATAGATTTGTGGCACATGACTTTCTATAAAATGTCAAGCAAGATATATTAATCTGGAGATAAAATGGAGATATTCATGATCAAAATAATACTCTTTGATAAGCAATGACAACATGTGTCAATTATAAATCTCATATTTTAATCAGAACCAGAGCATGTCCTAAGATGCAAGGAAATATGGAGGACATGTGTTGGTGTCCAAGGCTAGGACCTGTTTTGTCTGTGCCTGTAAAATGCTTGTCCTTTAACTTAAGAGTAAAGCTTGATCCTAACTTTATAGCTGATTCTTGTGAGTTAGGTTGCTAATTTCACAAACTAGCCCTTTGTGCTATAACAGTATTTACAAAAGACTAATTATTTTGTTCCAAATTAGACCTACTATGGGCATTGTTTAAGGGAAACGTGATGAATTTTGTCTCTAACATATATATTATGTTGTCTCAGTTTCTTTTTCAGTTCAATTTTATACATAATTTTATAACAAAAACTACTAAAAAAATTATAAGTGGGAAAATCATCAGGGAACAGTGAGTCAGCCTATATATAGCAGGAGATTTTTCTCTTCAATCAGCACAGACATTAATAAAGAAAATCATTGACCAGAAATGTCCAGATTGTTATATTACTTACGCAACACAGGCAAAAGATACACCATACAAGATTTTGAAATTTTCAGTATTTCCATTTTTTTTCAAAAAAATTTTTTTAAGATTTTTACTTATTTATTTCACAGAGAGAGAGAGATCACAAGTAGGCAGGGGTGAGGGGAGCAGGCTCCCTGCTGAGCAGAGAGCCCAATGCGGGCTGGATCCTAGGACCCTGAGATCATGACCTGAGCTGAAGGCAGAAGCCCAACCCACTGAGCCACCCAGGCACCCCTCAAAATTTTTTTAAAGATTTTATTTATTTGAGAGAAAGAGAGCATGAGCAGAGGAAGGAGCAGAGGAAGAGGAGGAAGAGGAAAAACCAGACTACTGGCTGAGCAGAGAGCTAGACATGGAGCTTGATCCTGGGAGCACGATCTGAGCCAAAGGCAGATGCTTGACTGACTGAATCACCTAGGTGCCCCAAGCGTTTCCATTTGTTAAGTACATTTATAAATTAAAGGGGGAATGAAATGTACTAAATTAAAATTAACTGCTTTATAAATGTTGGATGCTTTTGCAGAACCATAGTTATATAAATAAGCATCTT
>ML104936.1:178381-206124 GCA_003697995.1 Taxidea taxus jeffersonii | reverse complement strand
TAATAAATTGTATGCTGTTGATATATAAAAGTTACCTGAAAAGAACAGTATTTAGATATCTACATTGCCAATAGAAAAAATTACTATTCATGTAGTTAATTTCAGGGGACTTGCTGTCATTATTTAAAATCACATTCCTATTAATGTTAATATTTTCACTTTATCTAAAACATATATTAACTGAACTATGAATGGAACAATATTTATTCAGTTGCATAAAATTATTTTTTCTTATATCAAACTAAGAACTAATTAACCAAAAAAAGCCTAGACTGGCACTTCGTAATGGTATAAGATAATACACTGTATGTCATATTACATGGATTAAGTTTTGGAATAACTTCAGAAGTTAAGTATGTTACATTTTAAGGATAAAAACATGCACCTACAATTACTACTACATACAGATACATAGAAAAATACTGAAAAGACATACAAGAAAATGTTACACATTTTTTTAGTTTTTTCATTATTTTCTATAATTTAAAAAATATATAAATGATTTAAAGAGCTTAAAACTATCTACTTTGAATATGGCTTGCACAAAGAGTTAAGAATACATATGCTAATAAACAAGAGTTAATGATGTAAGAAAGGTCTTCACGTGAGCAGTGTTTGAATACCTAGGTTTTGTTATTTGGCATGTCATTAGTGGCTGCTGGTTTCTTCTGCTGCCTATTCATCACTCATTTTATTAAAAATTTCTCAAGCACATTTGTTTGAATGGAGGAAACACTGACTCTTGCCTTCAAAGTGGAAACAAGGAGCCACTGGGAAAGAAAGCTGGCCAGGCTGACTCATATAACGCTTTAAATTAACAGTGGTTTTCATTTAACCCAGCTAATCTTTTCCTGTAAACCCAAATCTGGGCTTAAGGCAGTTTGATGTAGCCAATCACTTCACCCCACAGTCTAGTTCCAGGAGCTTCTAAACGTTCTCAGGGAACCAGTATTCTTCAGAAGGTGGCAGGTGCCTTGCAAAGTACAGAGGAAACACTTTCTTTGGAATATCTTATCCCATTGTTCTTCATTTGCTCTTTATAATGGCAGCAGCTGTCTCTACCCAGATCTGTCTCCCTCAGCTTCTCTCAGGCGTTAGTGTTCTTCCTCACCTTTATAATCTTTCATTCTTTCACATAAGGAATAACCTCTCACTCCTTTCATATCATCCTGCAGAAGGTTCTGGTTTTCTGTTTTTATGTTTTAGTTTGCTGTGTTTACGTTTTTACAACTTAAACTGGTGTGTGGAACTAGTTCAATAGAGTCGGGGTAAGGGAAAGCTGTGAATGAGAATCTTTACAATGTAATTGTTTTATGCTTGGGAAAAACCACCAAAGATAATTTCCCAATCTAAGTCATTTATGATTTTATCTTGCTTTCTGTAATTGGTTATACTTCTTCACTTTAGTTTCTAGGAACCTCAGAGTTGAATTTGAGACCACTTTAATCATTGTAACAAGACATTTGTTATTTTTTCTTCCTTAAACCCTTTTTTTTTAGTCATTGCCCTGACTTCATCATATTCATTTTTGTTTTTTACAAATGGTTTCAAAACTAGTTTACATCATTTTGGAATAAAGATAACATCATTTTGGAATAAAGATAATTTGAAACCACTTTTTTTTTTAAGATTTTATTTATGTATTTGACAGAGGGAGGTCACAAGTAGGCAGAGAGGCAGGCAGAGAGAGAGAGGAGGAAGCAGGCTCCCCGCTGAGCAGAGAGCCGATGCGGGGCTCGATCCCAGGACCCAGATCCCAGGACCCAGGCCGAAGGCAGAGGCTTTAACCCACTGAGCCACCCAGGCGCCCCTGAAACCACTTTAATCATTGTAACAAGACATTTGTTATTTTTTCTTCCTTAAACCTTTTTTTTTTTGGTCATTGCCCTGACTTCATCATATTCATTTTTGTTTTTTACAAATGGTTTCAAAACTAGTTTACATCATTTTGGAATAAAGATAATGAAATAAAAAAGGATAAAAAGACAGTAAATTCAGGAGTCCTTACATATATGGAATAAAATAATATCTGATCTTAAAATATGCACTATACATACCAAATGATTTATGACTTAAATATCAATCACACAATACTTACAAGAGTGATTCTTTATGTTAAAATCACAGACTCAAAGGGTGCATGGGTGGCTCAGTTGATTAAGTGTCTGCCTTTAGCTCAGATCATATTCCCAGGGTCCTGGGACAGAGCCCCTTATTGGGCTCTCTATTCAGCAGGAAGACTACTTCTCCCTCTCCTACTATTACCCCTGCTGTGCCCTCTCTCTTGTTCTCTCTGTCAAATGAATAAAGTCTTTAAAAAAAAATTTAAAAAGATAAAATCACAGACCTCTAAAGACTCTAATGAAAGCTTTAATATTCTCCTTAGAAAATGCATAATCAAGCTTTGTGCGGTGGCAGTATCATAGCCAATGAGGTTTATCCGAGGCACGATTATTGCTAATAGAAAATGCATAATCAAAATTTACACAGATTTTTTTTTATAAAAATCCACAAATATGTAGCCATAATTTCAATTTTGGCTCATAGATTAGCAAATAAATCCTCAAAAGTGGAAGCATATATAAGTAAATATCCAATATTAGAATGGCAAGGAGTAATAATGTTGAAAAGTATCTCATTAAAAAGTACACACTCTTCTATGCTTAACACTGTATATTATTTAAATGCATCCATGTGTATAGTGAGATTAGAAGAGTGACAAGGACCAGCTTAGTAAACAAACAAATTAAATCAATCAATCATAGGCAATCCTACCACTACCACTACCACCAGAAGCATTGTGAATTTACCAGACACAATGTTTTAGGTTATTTTTATTTTACTATTTCAGAAGTTCCAGATATTTTACTGCCATCTTAAATAGCCTCTAGTGGATTTTTTTTTTCATTAAATAATGCCTACTATTAAGAAAAGCAAATATTGATCTACAGCATGTAGTATTAATGTTTGTCATGTTGTTTGAAATTTTCTCTCTGTTCTCTGAGGAACAAAGCATTAATCCTGAGTGTATTCGCTATTTGACAAAACAAGTAGGCACTATTTATTGAATAAGGAGATTAAATGATGTCTTTAAGTTGATTTTTAATTCTGTCACTCATCCCTCTTTATATTACATGGAAAGTCACATTTTCTATGTTCTCATTAAATTAATAAATAGAAAATAAAGCATGACTTTTCATCCAGGGCTACCTCTTTTTATTCAGTTTCTTTAATACATTCTACTATATTGGAAATGTAAAACAATGTATAAGCATAGGGAAATTTTTCAAAAAATCTTCTATTTATTTTATCATTTGAATCCAATGATATAATACGGGCTTCTTCTACCTTTGAGAGTACACTTAACAAATACAGAGGCAATTTAGCATTTTCCCAATTCACATCTAGTACAATATTTAAGAAGATTTCATCTAATTGAACACATGTTGGAACAAATTTAATAGAAGTGTTCTTTGTGAATGCTTCGATGGCTAGATGGGAGACAAGCTAGGCAGGCAGTGAAGTGAACATCATTTTGGTTGGGCTCTCCAGGCTAAGAAGTCATTAGCAAGATGTTTTGACTGCTGAGAATGTCAGCCATAATCAATCTTAGAGATAGAAGGAGGCTGGAAATGGGCAAGGTAATGTTCAAATTCATGGAAAGATGACTAGTCATAATAAAAAGAAATGGATATGGCTGCACTGCCTTGAAAGAATTTGAGAACATTTAGGTTCACAAATGGTAAATTTCTTTCTTGAGAAATGTAGTCAATATACTTAGGTAATACTATTATCACCTTCCAGATCTGTGTGTCTCTACCAGACATCCCTTAGCTTTGGGGAAGAACATATATTGTATAGAAGCATACTTTAATACAAACTGTTTTGATTCTTAATAGAAATACAAAAATGATAGATATATGTAGGCAAACTCCCTGTATATATATATTTTTTAACAATAAAGTTGTGTTATTCCTTTATGCTTAACTCAATTTTCTTACTTAATCAGATCATTTCCTGGAAGGCATAAAATTAATATGTCCACCTTTTGAAGGTATATCAGGGCAAATACAGTAGAATCTGTATTCTGATTCATTAATATGAATAGGGCAAGAGCAGTTCAGAATATAAAGAAGTTTGTGAAACTTTTATTAAATTCAAAGATTTTAAACCCCTACATCTCAACTTGAGTAATGATATTTCACAGGACAGCAATGATTTTAGAATATTGCAAAGTTTTGTTTTGCAGAAAAATATTTTGTTCTACTTTAATAATACATTTTCTCAACCATTTTGAAGACTTTCTGAAAACATTTTAAACTAATCTATGGAGAAAAAATTTACCTAACATTCAAGATTAATTTAATCCACAGACATTACGTAAGTACTCAGTATAAGAGAGTATATTGGGCATTGGGAGTACAAAGTAACACCTAATCCTTGTCAATAAATAGATCAGAACACAACCACAGAGGAATATTTCAGCTTCTATTTGCAGTATGAGAAGTGCTGAATTACAAATTAAGGACTTATTATTATAGAAGGGTGTTCAGTTAGTCATTAGACCCTTAACGGAGTTTCCTTGATGCTAGATGGGATGGGATATGGTGGAGGGTGTGGGATAGAGGAAAAGTTAAATAGTACATTATCTTTTTTTTCTTTCTTTTCCCTTTTAATAATCACAGACTCAAGTCACTCTATCTGTTGTATCCCTGTCTACATCAGAGTGTACTATTGTAGGAAAAAGGTAACTCTAAACCACACACTAATAAAAGGTATTCTAATAATTAATAGAGGACTTCTTCATTATTCGATCTTGTCCTAAGATATATGTTAAAGAAAATCACTAGTAAACATTTAAGTTTGAAAAAATTAAATGTTATTGCTTCCATTTTAGAATGACAAAGCCAACTCAATAATTGTCTTCATATGATTTACAAATGAAACTTGCTTAAAGTTCTACTGTCTATAAATTAGAATGTAATCAAGTGCATTATCTCTACTCCTTTAGAGAGTAAAGACAATCTACTTTGTCTTTACAAACAAGTAGAAGTTTAAGGTCAAGACCTTAAACTTCTTTCTCTGAAGCAAATTTGAGAATTGGCTTACAGTGATTTTCTTTAATTTGATTCCATTGATTGTAGACATAAAATTTATGGCAATCATAGCTCCTTAATGAATGCAATTTTTTTTCTCTATACACATTTTTATTTGGTCATTTCAGGGTTTTTATTATTATTTATTATAATTAATTTTTTAATTTATTTTTTGGTGGGGGAAAGGTGGCAGAGGTAGCATTAAGGAAAAAGGACTTCTTTTGTCTTAATTTAGATTTTTTGTTATTTTTAGGGAGACAGTGTGTCTCTAAGTCCCCATTACACAGAAATCACGAGCTGTGAAAGTTGAGGCAATTCAGCTAAAATCTCAGTCCAAGGAGACTTCTCTGTAGAATGGGCTAAAAAATGAAAACTCAGAGTTTTGATAATAAGGATGTGAGAGATCTTCACAAACTATGCAACCTATGTTACTCAAACTGAGTCTTTAATCCTTTTTGCCTACTGATTTAATTGATTTGAGAGACAAAGTACTGTGAATTTGCAGTCTAATCAGGTGTACTCCTTTGTACAACAAATGCAGAAAACAGTTTTTAGTACAGCAGGATACACCATAAAGAACCTGAATTCTGGTGTCATGAAGACCCAGTTTCAAGTTGTGATGGTTGTGTGTTTTTGACAATCTAAGACACTTTAAATACCAGTTTATTCATTTGTAAAGCTAGAATAATAATAAACTCCAAAAGTTTTTGGGATTAAGTTAGATTATGTAAAAAGTACATAGACCATAGTGTATTTTTATTTCATGAGCATAATTTACTCAGCTGTTTGGGTTAACAGTATGAGCATATTTTTAACAATGTATATAAAAACATCAGTGTAGTTATGTGAGTAATTTTAATGTAAACAATGGTTTAACAACCAATTTTATTTTTAATCCTGCCTTCAAAATTAAACAAAAAATAGCATCAGCCACATTAAATTGTAGGTATACCAAAGGAAACACTCAATAATTGAATTCATATTTCCCAGAAAAAATTTTATGTATTAAGAAATTATGCTCTTTCAAGTTTATGCTTTAACTTTCTTTTTTCCATTTTGAGGTTTGGTAACATCAATTCAAGTTGAATATGAATGTTGACAACTGCATTTTTACAAATAAAATATTTCTACTCAAGGAGAAAAGAAAGAAAAATTAGTTTTAGAATTTCATTATTGCTGTGGGAAACAGAAATATATTTTTATGGCTATGGGATTTCATGATGAATCATTGCAAGAGTTGACTGAAAAATAATATGTGAATATAATAAGCAGGATGAGTGGTTTTAGGAAAGAAAGTATTAAAGTTATCCCCTATATGACCTGAATATTTCACGTTAGGGTTATTTTTTCATCACTTCTAAGATATTAGCATACAAAAAGTAATGAAATACACTATGAAGAAAATCAAGGCAAAAAGTCCTTTTTTAACTTTAATGGTTTTATGCTATGCTCACTATGAAAAATGAACATTAATGTAAAACTTCAGTCCTTAAGATCAGTTTTTTTGGTCTGATTTTTCTGCTATTTCAATTAAACAAAAGCTGTATTTCTTTCCTCTTTCCTCATACAATAAAATAAGTGTCGTTTTCAGTAATATTAACATTTTTATGGGAAAAAATGTGCATGAATAACTAATAAAATGGATTTTTAAAAGCATCTTGTGAAAATCAAATAATTTTCCTTTTCCCTGAAGAATACTTACTAATTCCTTTCTTCTTTTTAACTTTCTTGAAACTTTACGTTGTTACTTCTCAATCACTCTACACTTTTGCCACTGTGTAGAAAGCTACACTTTTTTAAAAAAGATTTTATTTATTTATTTGACAGACAGATATTACAAGTAGGTGAAGAGGCAGGGAGAGAGGAGAGGAAGCAGGCTCCCCGTTGAGCAGAGAGCCTGATGTGGGGCTTGATCCCAGGACACTGGGATCATGACCTGAGCCAAAGGCAGAGGTTTTAACCCACTGAGCCACAGGTGCCCCAAAAGCTACACTTGCGCCACTTTAAGAAAGCTGTGGAGCTTTCTTAAAATTTCATTCTACTTTCTATGTAATGTGGCTCTTTTCTCATTCTTCCCCTACATCTGTGATCACAATCTTACCTGCTAGGAGACGTTCCGCCGTCATGTTTCTGAAGTATATGTACATCCAGCACTATATATCATCATTCTCTTTTTATCTGCTTTTTTAGTTTTGGGTTTTTTGTTTTGTTTTGTTTTTATTTACTCATTTGAGAGAGAGAGAGAGAGAGAGAGCACAAGCGGGGGTGGGGAGGGACAAAGGGAGAGGGAGAAAAAGAAGCAGACTCCCTGCTGAGTGGGCAGCCCTATGTGGGACTTGATCCCAGGACTGTGATCATGACCTGAGCCAAAGGCAGACGTTTAACTGACTAAGTCACCCAGGCAACCCACAGTTTTATTTCGTTTTTAATAAAGATTCATTATAGTTTCTTGGATGATCTTCTCTAGTATTTTGTTTTAATAATTATAGTTGCAATTATTTACCTACATATTGTTGATTGTAGAAGTACCATGTTTCTAGGTTATATAAATGTTATGTTTTAAACTTCAAATTTTAGGGCACCTGGATGGCTCAGTGGGTTAAAGCCTTTGCCTTCAGCTCAGGTCATGATGCCAGGGTTCTGGGATGGAGTCCTGCATCAGGCTCTTTGCTCAGCAGGGGGCCTGCTTCCTCCTCTCTGCCTGTCTCTCTGCCTATCTGTGATCTCTTAAATAAATAAAATATTAAAAAAATATTAAATTAAATTAAATTAAATTAAATTAAATATTAAAAAAAATAAAGTAAAAAAAATAAACAAATTTTAATTCAGAAATTTTACTAAAATTTTATAAGAATATATCCTTTACTTTGCCCTAAACCCACTAGTCTATAAAATCAGTGCTTTGGTAATCTTGGTAATTTGGTTAACTTTTCATAGTCTTATAATTGATTTTCCAGAAAAATAATTACATTTAAAAAAAATTTAAGTTCTGTTGCTCCTTAGTCACCCAGTTCATTACTTTGTTTTCTTAATATCACAATTTCTTTCCTGCTATCTCTTTTAACTGTAGTCTATCCTCTAATATAATTAGATTATTAATTTTCAGACCTTTTTCATTTATGTGTAATTCCATAAATGTCCTAAATTCTTCATCTCCCACATTTTGGTATGGTATTGGTATAGCATGACCCAGACATTACGATTCAGTCTCATTGCCCCACAGGCAAATCAGCAGAGTGTACCTGGGAAATCTGGGTGCTTCAGCACTCATGGGGTTATTCTGACAGATGGTGAAGGTTAAGAAATAATGCTAAAAACAGCAGAAACTAGATAAGAGTGTAACACTGATTAATAATGCACATTTTGACCATTTCTTAAATTATTTAATATCGCTAAAATTCAGTACCTTCACCTGCAAAATGAGGTCTTTGGGTTAGTAATTTCAGTATCCTTAAGTATAGGATATGGGTCAATACCCCAACATCAAAAAAAAAAATTAGAAAAGTCAATGTAAGATAACACAAGGAGAGTTTATTATTTTAAGCCATTTCTGAAGATGTAAGAGTGTGGGAATGATAAGCTGGTAGCAGTTGATCTGTGACCTTACCTGGACTTAAAAGGGAGCAAATAACCAGTCACTCTGCACCAAACATTGTTATAGAGTCACTCTGTGGCTCTTTGAAGCAAGGAAGGTAAAATAATAAGAAAACCAGAGGTCATTTTCTTTGATACAATCCAAATATGGAAACTCAGGTGGGGGGAAGAAAGCTAAAGAATGGAGAGTGCATCTGAGGGATGCCGTGGTTCTGCTGTGGATCTGAGCTATATACTAATCTTTTTGCATGAAAATACTGAACTCTGTCTCTCTAGTTATGCCTTCT
The DNA here is from genome assembly GCA_003697995.1 of Taxidea taxus jeffersonii. NCBI lineage: Eukaryota > Metazoa > Chordata > Mammalia > Carnivora > Mustelidae > Taxidea > Taxidea taxus. The sequence goes on along the minus strand of ML104936.1, from coordinate 197,147 downwards.
GTTCTATCTTTAACTTGGCATTAATTCCAAGATACCTTAAAAAAGATTTCTTAAAGTCCCTGTCATGTGGATGGCACATTTTCAGGAGTGACATGATTTTCATGGCTATTGTTTGTTCCATATAATTTCTCTCCTTTTCTAAAACACTGTCTTTATGAAACTAATAAATTAATTGATAAAAATATTGGTATCAATTAACAATAACGTCTACATTCAGATAAAAGATAACTGAAATTGTGAACATAGTTTTCTAGTAGAAACAATTCTAGAAACAAAGTTAAAATTATTTTAGGTCGTTTGTCATTATATTCACTGCCACTTTTAAACCATTGAAGGCTCCAGAAGATTAAACATGCATTATGCAATGTAGTCTGCTCAACTTAGTGATGTCAAGGTACTAAGAAGAAAATCGTTATTAAAATTGTCTAAAGTTCTATTTTTGTATCTAATATTAGGGAATGGAAATCCAAGAAAAAAAAATGATTTGAAAGAGTAGAGTCAGTAGTATCAAAAAGAAAAAAAAAACTCTCAAGAATTAAGTTATCATTTCTTGGTTTAAACATAAAATGTTAAGTATTTTATATTTGAGAAGACAGATTTCTAGTAAAAATGCATTTTATTTTCTAAAAACACACCTAGAATACTATGAATCTAATGTGGAAAGCATAGGGAGCTGAATGTAAGAGCAGAATGTGCTTTTTCAGAGAACCCTAAGTTATCAAAATCCTGGGTCCTTTTCACAGAAAAAGAAGAAAGAGAAAGAGGAGAAAAAGAAAGAATGGGAGAGAAAGAGAGGGAGAAAGGGAAAGGGAGAGGAAGGAAGAGAAAGTGTAAGGTCTTTTTTGTGGGCAAACTATAACTTTACATAAAAATTATAAGATGTGAAACTTATCTTCTGAATCATTTTCTCCTATAAAACACATTTTTCCTAAGAAAGTCACAAGTCTCTTTTTTTCTTAATCTTCATATATGTTTTGTAATATAACTGAAACCATTTGCCTTTATATTTTTGTGAAAATTAGGTGAAACTTATTTCGTATTCAGTATTTGAACAATGATATTAGGTAATTTTTGATATATGTCTATTTTGCTTATACTGTCCAATAATGTTATTACAATTAAAAAATCACACATAATTCTATGCTCCTGGGACCAATTCTTATTTGGCCAAGAAAAAAAAAGTGAGTGCTGATCAGAAACTAATAAGACAGTAATACCATTTAGCTGTTTACTAACCATGATAAACATATCAACATGAGGAAATTGAAAATCAGGGTTTTTCTACAATAAGGTTTGAATTTGGTAGCTTAATTTGCTTACTTAAATGACCCCAAATGGTACACAATGATAAATTTGTAGTTGAGGAAAAGGCTATGTGTCAAATAATTTTATAATATATGATGATATTGGTAGACATATTTAGAAAATCATATGAAGACAAATAATTGAATCATGTTTATAACTAAGGAACAAGTGTGTTTCTTCCTCTGTGCACATATAACATTTGCTTATAGTTTTAGAATGGTACTTTCTATTTTACATTGCAGATTATTAGTTAACATGTTTTCTCTGCTAGGTAGTCTGTAACTCTATCATCTATGCTAGGGTTTTAAGTTTTATTTTGTTTTTATATTTTTGTTAATATTTATATATTAAATGTTTATATGCGATATGTACATAATTTTGGTAAGCTCACTTTTACATTTCTTCATTTTTTAAGGTATCCTAACCTAAGAGGACTGATGTCCAATTCTAGTTACTTATTTAAACATTTAACATTTTTCATTATTATGGCAAATTTTTCAATAATGCATTCTCAGTTCTTTACAATTCTGCATGTAAATGAAGCAGCTTGAGTCAAAAACGGTAGCTATTCTCTAATATTGGCTATTAAGATGCATTAGCTGAACTGAATTATTTTATAAAAATGTACACATATATTATTGTGTAAGTTTAATTATTTAACTCTTTTCTTAACTTTTTCACAAAATTGCTTTGTCTATTTCACACAGACTCAACAATTATATTTTGCTTGCACAATGTCGAAAAGAGCGCCCCTACCTCTTGTACCAACTTCTGTTCAGGACTGCCATTTCAAAGGGTATGCGTGTGCTTGTGTGTGTGTGTGTGTGTGTGCACGTGCATGCGTGCGTGCGCAGGTGTGCACACGCACCTTCTTTATGTCCCGCTTATGTTGATTTGCAAAATACTGGAATTGTATACTAAGATAAAGATACATATTAATCTTGTAGTGATCCTATCTCTGCATATAATTTTTATAGAATTCTTCCTTAATCTTTAGGAAAAAAGGTGATAAAAGACTAAGTCCCTGATTCAAGGTGAGACGGTTAAGATGGTTAGGATCAGGGCAGTCGGTGTCTTCTGTCTGTCTCCTTTATCCCTGGCTTTTTAATACCTCCCCTGGTAGGAATGAGGAGAGAGAAAAGTTGTGTTCAGATATTAGGATATGCACATAGAAAAGCATTTTCCATTCATCCTCTGTTAGATCATAACGACCAGGATTCTTTTAACCTTGAATTAAGAACTGTGTGTCTTTGGTACCAATGAGTGAGCAAAGGAATGGCAGGCAATGTTCTGAATTGGTTTTCTTCATCACTGCCCTGCCACATAGAAAAAAAAAAAGCTTATGTTTAAAGGTCGGGGGTGTTAGGATTTTTAATTTGAATGGTCACAGAGATGATAGGTTAGGAGGTATAAAAATAAATAGTGTTTACTTCTAGAACAATTACAGCTATGCATGGACCTAACTGGAATCTGAAATGAGATACCCCAAGGAGGTCAGAGTCTCAGTTTGTATGAAAGTTAGTGACCCAAAGTGGGGCAGAAGGGAGGAGGACTCCAGGGTCCCCAGAGGCACTTAAATTTGTATACAGAAAAAAAGAAAGATTTTTTTAAAGTGTGTGTTCTTTTCTGTCTGATTATCTTCAGGTGTTCATATGGCTTTCCTCTCCTACTCTCTTCTGTGTCACTAATAGAAAGGAGACCACTTCACCCTTAGCCTGTTATTTAACCAAAGGCTCACAAACAAACCTCATTTATTTAATGAATATATCAAACAACCTTGGGACAATTTGTGTAAATTTATTTTTAGAAAACTTTTTATGTATTTTTAAATTACATTTTTTCTGTCATTCTCTTTTCCAAAGTAATAGTGAAACATTATAGGATTGACCCAGATAAACCAGTTATAATACATGTTTCACTTTCAGCTGCTATGGAGGCCAGGTTGCTGTAGCTCACATTTGTGGAGCAGCCCCTCCGACCTCAGACTTTGCACTTCTGTTCACTCTCTCTGGAATGCTCTTTCCCAAGATATCTGCTTAGTTTATTTCCTCATATACTTAAGATTCTTAAGATTTTTTTATTCTAGTGTGTCTTCAGCGAAGCCTTCCCTAACCACCCCATTTAAAATGACTAACCTTTCTTGATACTCCCTATACCCATCAATGCTTTCTTTTTCTCCAATAATGTAGTCTAAATATGTTATTTTGTTTATTTTTGTTTCCTTCTAATAGAACATAAAATTCAGGAATTCAGCAATGTTTGTCTTTTATGTTCAGGACTTTGTTTAGAATAAGGCTTAGCACAAAATGGTAGATGACAGATAAATGGTCAATAGACACGATTCATTAGTGAAAGGATACTTTATATTAAAACTCAATATCCCATTTTTTGAAGATATATGTATTTGATAGCAAGAGAGTGGAGAGAGGGGCAGAGGGAGAGAATCTTCAAGCAAACTCCTTGCTGAGCATAGAGCCAGACACAGAGCTTGATCCCACATCCCAAAAGTCAGATGCTCCACCAACTGAGCTACCCAGGATCCCCCTCAATATCCCAATTTTTGATCACAGCACTCTGTCTTGGTATCCCTTTATTCTTTTCATTTTCACTGTTCTCTGATTTCTTAGAGACTTCAGACACCTAAGAACTTCAGTTTTTTACTCATATTCTAATATGTCTTGCTTTCCTTAAAACTATCTGCTTGATCATTTGGATCATTTTTTCATCACCATCCTCATTTCTTTCCTGTAAGTGTCCATTTGCTCTGCCTGTACTATCAATTCTAAGCTCTACATCCAACCCCCAATCTATCATAAGTAATTTTACAATTAGTTTGCTAGGCCAATGGACAAAAATAAAATAAAATAAAAGTATACCAAGTAGGAAAATTATGACCCAAGAGCAGATATAAACAAGAGGACAAGTGGAGTTACTGGACAGAGACACATACATAGCCACATGCTGTTCAGCTGTAGAAGGGTGAGAGTTGGAGGTGGAAATGGTGTCTGTTACAAAGATGATATAATGTCTAAGGTGCACAAAATTAGCTGTATTTTCTACCCCATCCATTCTCATGTATTCTTGGGGATGGATAATGGCGATCCATTTGCTCCTCACTTCTACCACCCAGGGTTCCATTCCTGGTCTGTTGAATAACTGACTATAAGAAATATTGTGATTTGAGGTTTAATAATAAGAGCATGGCAATGGTTAAACTTTCCTGATGCAGAAGAGATTTCTGAAAGTGGCTGAGGGAGGGTTAACAGAAAAATAAGGCATATTCCCTGCTGTGAACAGCTTACATCCTTATAATTAAAATTAATCTTAGGAAAAACATGACAAAGTTTTACCAACCGTCCCTCCACGAAAAAAAAAAAATCATAAATTGTACATTTCTATCTAAAAAGATGTAGATTGTGGGACGCCTGGCTGGCTCAGTTGATTAAGCGGCTGCCTTTGGCTCAGGTCATGATCCCAGAGTCCTGGGATCAAGTCCCACATCGGGCTCCTTGCTCAGCAGGGAACCTGCTTCTTCCTCTGCCTGTCACTCTGTCTACCTGTGCTCGCTCGCTCTCTCCCCTCTCTCTGACAAATAAATAAAAAAATAAATAAAAAATTAAAAAAATGTAGATTGTATAAATGTTAGCACATTTCTTGCTATGTTCCCTCACCACATATCTTCCGATCGTGTGGTACTCAGTCACAAATAATTTAATTAATTATAATTCTCTATGAGTGACATTTTCATGACATGTATTTGATTTTATTTAAATAATATAATGATATATTTTTATTTGGTACACATTTGTAAAATGCTTACAATACACAAGGCACAGTTCCAAATGCTTTGCAATACAGAAGGAAGGTGTTACTATTATTGCCATTTTTAGAAAGGAACTTAATATGGAGAGATTTATGAATTTCCTGAGAATGTATAACTGCTCAGCATAAACACTAGGGTTTAAACCCAAGGAGTAAGACTCTGGAGTATAATTTTAAAACTACTATGTTGTTTCTGAAGGATGATATTTTAAATGGCTATATTGTCTAATAACCAAGCCATTACTAAGTTATCCTATGCAATCTTTTTTTTTTTTTTTTTAACTCTGTTCTCTTATTTCTTCCAAGGAATAACCATTATGCAGAATCTGATGTTTATTTTTTTTTAAGATTTTATTTATTTATTTGACAGACAGAGATCACAAGTAGGCAGAGAGGCACGCAGAGAGAGAATGGAGGAAGCAGGCCCCCTGCGAGCAGAGAGCCCCATGCGGGGCTCGATCCCAGGATGTTGGGATCATGACCTGAGCATAAGGCAGCGGCTTTAACCTACTGAGCCACCCAGGCGCCCCAATGTTTATTATTTTTTTAAAGATTTTTTTATTTATTTATTTGAGAGAGAGAGAGCACGAGAAGGGGGAGGGTTAGAGGGAGAAGTGGACTTCCTGCCAAGCTGGGAGCCCGATGTGGGACTCGATCCTGGGACTCCAGGATTATGACCTGAGCAGAAGGCAGTTGCTTAACCAACTGAGCCACCAGGTGCCCTCTGATATTTATTATTAACCCCTTCTTAAAACAGATGTATATTCACATTTTTATCTCACAGTTCTGGCTTCCAGAACTGTTAGACCTATCTTTCCTTCAGTAAGCCACTGAGCTTAAGGAAACCCAGCAAACTAATACAGAGATATAATAATAATAAATATCTGTTGCTTTTGTTTCTATATATTTATCTATTTTTATTATCCATCCATCATGTCTCTATTTTATCTATATGTCAAATAATGCCTGGCTTACCCTCTAACTAATTTTATATGCTATACTCTACTATCAATTTGACAGCTTTATACATTATGGCCCATTAATCTTTTTTTCTAAAACAAATGATTTCTTTTGGAAATTTAACTGAACATAAGCTTTGGGATGTTATAATATTCTGTCATTTTTAATATTCATTCCCTACTCTTAGACATGCTCATTTCTTTCTATTTTCAGAAATCAATGCTGCTTTTACTGTTTGGAAACATTTTCCTTCATGTGACCCATAATTTCAAAAATCAATTACTATAATTTGAACTGGTGGATATAGAGTAGCATTTGATGATTATAGCATTTACAAATGAAGAAGATCTTGCCATTTGGGGAAGCTGAAGTTCATCATTTTTGTAAGAGGCTTAAGTTTGATGATAGTGATACTTAGGAGAAGGAAAGGCAGATACAAGAAATGATCCATGATTATTGATGCTAACTCCTGCACCAAGCCATAATTCTTTCTTTCTAATTCCTATCTACCATGATTTCTTTCTTTCAGTGAACCAATAAATATAGTTTGTTATACAAAAGGGGGAAAGGGGAGGCTATCAACATATAGGAACATATTTTCTGGATCAAATAGGCTAGGCCCATGTCCTGGTTCCAGTATCCATTTCCTTTGAGGCCTAGAGTAAGTAAAATAAGAGATGGTGGTAAAAACTCCTACCTACCTTGTACAGTAATTATCACAGATTTACATCTTAGTAAGTGTTTAGATCTTAGTGTTTAGTATTTAGAAGAGTGCATCGAACATGATAAGCATTATATAAATATCCTGAAGTATCAGAAGTAATCTAGAATTTGGAACATAGAATTGATAACTTTTTTTTTTAATGATTCCACTGTTTTTCCCCCAAAAACACCTTTAGAATGATGACATATTTCTAGAAGCTCAGCTTCTTTCCTGCACCCTTCCTTTCTGGAACTACAGAGTTGGATTAGATCTCAGTCACAGGTGGTTTTCTGGCATGCTTATTAAAATAGTTATTTCTGTTCAGTGCCTGTGTTTATCATCATGCACTAAAATGCACTTTTAATACTCACTATTCTTCTGATATTAATCTCACCAAAGTTCTGTCTTAAGTGCTTGCTCTTGCAGGCCATTAACCCTTGAAACACATTTTTCTACTGGCTTCTAGAATGCTGTTTTATTATGGCTTGTGTTCTACTACCTGAACATTAATGTGCTGTTTTTCATCCACAACTTAAATATTGTTATTTCCCAGGATTATATTTTAGTCCAATTTTAGAATTAATGTATATATTCTCTTTGGGTTATTTAATGGACTCACCTGTTTCTGAGTTTATATCTACTTCCTAATTCATATTTCTGCCATGAGCACTACCCTAGAATCCAGTTGCTTAATAGATATGTTTATGATCTGCTCACTCCTTAAATTGAACCTGTTCAAAACTGATCTCTTAAAACTTCCCCACAGACTTGAATTCTTTTTTATGGAATCCTATTTCAGCAAATGGAGATACAGTAATATTAATCCGGCGGTATGTGGCAGAAGCTGAGAAGTGAACCTTGATTCTTAATTTTATATTCACTTTTGCTGCACACCTAATTGTTCATGTTGGAAGACAATAGTTTTTAGTTCTGTTTACCCAATTAATCTTCTATAAACCTTCTTTTATTTTTTCTGTGCACAAATAACAGTGAAGTGGAAATCTTATGTATTTCCCTAACTGCTGAGATTTATAGCTAAATTTAAAGTCTGATGAACACTAACAAAAACAAAAAACAAAAACCACTTGGATCTAACTTTTGTGATAACTCAGTTTAATATAATTAATCAGCTTTAGTTCTGAATTCTAGCACATAATAATTCAGATTTTTTCATCATGTTTGTGATGAAAATTTTCAACTAACCAATATTTGAGGACTATAAAAAAGGAAATGGGTACTCCAAAACAAGGATTTGTTGCTAAAAATATTTACTTTCTTGTTAATTTGCAAAGGGCTTTCAATGAAGCTATTAAATGTTTTAAAAACCACATGCTATAACTCATGATTATACACATTGTGGTTGCTAGTATTTAAAATGCAGTGTCTTGATAGTATTAAAGATTATACTGAAACTTCCTTTAATCTTTAGATTATATTATCATGCTATAAGGAGTTTTCAGTGACCATATCTCACTAGCTTACTCTTAAAATATCCAAACAATATACATTTCCAAGTATATTTCTTATTATTCATGAAAATACTGGATGGATCATAAATACCTCAATAAATAAGTTAAAGGATGTTTAATCTGTTAGGAATAAAAAAAATCCATTGTTATTGTTCTCTGGATATTACAACTATAGTGCTATGCTGTAACATTCTTTCTGAAGGACAAATACATAGAAATTTTCACATAGAGAATAATTAACAGAAATTTTGTTTAAAATTCAATGTATTATCTTTTTCTGGGCTTATTCATATTTATTGCTGGTCACAGAAAAAAAATCCTAAAAAAAGTCATGAACCTTAAATAACAGAATAATGTTTTAGAACATTGAGACTAGTTCTTCAATTCCATCTAATCAGAGGTTTGTATGATACCTGCTTACCTATTTGTTTTTACCCCATGTGCATTTTGACCTGCTCCAAACTGGTATTCAGATTTGTTTATGTGATTTACAGGAAAGGTATTTACCATTATCCTGGGGATATGCCTTGGCCTCTCTCCTGTGTTGGATTTGGGTTGTATGTCTCATGTATTTGTTGATCTTTATTTGCTTTCTCATTTTGATGGAGGCTAAACTGTAGTCACTTCTTCAGAGAGGCTATATGTGGGCAGTTTTTCAGATCTTGAATATTTGACAATGTCTTTAATTTACCCTGACACTTGACTAATGTATAGATATAGAATTATAGGCTAGAAAATAAACTTTTGAAGAACTTTGAAGGCATTATTCCAATGACTCCAATATCCAATGTTGTTGATGAGAATTCCAAAGTTAAAATCATTCACACTCCTTACACATGTATTCTTTACCCCTATTTTCCATGCAAAAGTCCCGCAGACTCTGATCTCTCTGTCTCTAGTGTTCTGAAATGATAATCATGAGATTCTATTTAATTTTCTGAGCATCAGGTGGGTCCTTTCTGTCTGGTAACTTTTTACTCTTAATTTCAGAAAGTTATCTTTAATTATTTTGTTGACAATTTTCTCTGTTCTTGTATTCCCTGTTTTTACTTCTGGAACTACTACAGTTTTAGGGAATTATTTCATGTAAGAAGAATTGAATTTTTATTTTCTCTGTGCTGCTTAGGTTTCTGCATAATTGGGTGACCTAAAGCTATCAGTTAAAGTTCCATTTCACTTTGCAGTTTCCAAAGAACTACTGTTATACTATCTTCTTCTTTTCTCCTAGTGCTCTCAGTTCAAAGGGCTTATGTCTTTTTTTTCTTTTCTTTATTTATTTGTTATTTATTTATTTATTTTTGGAGATATAGCATCAATTTACCTTTTATTAAAAATATTTTATTTATTTATTTGACAGAGATCACAAGTAGGCAGAGAGAAAGAGGGAAGCAGGCTCCCTGCTGAGCAGAGAACCTGGTGTGGGGCTCGATCCGGGGACCCTGGGATCATGACCCGAGCTGAAAGCAGAGGCCTTAAACCCACTGAGCCACACAGGTGCCCCATCAATCTACCTTAAAAAAAAAAAAAAAAAATTATTTATTTATTTGAGAGAGAGAGTACATGTGAGCCAGGGGAGGGACAGAGGGAAAGGGAGAGAATCTCAAGCAGACTCCCAGTGAGGGGTGAGGGTGGGGAATGGGATAGGAGCTCCATCTCACGACCCTGAGATCATGACCTGAGATGAAATTAGGAGTTGGAAACTTAACGAATTGAGCCGCCCAGGTGACCCTCATTACTCTACTTTTAGTCTTGTTGATTGTTTCCTTTGTTGTGCAAAAGTTCTTATCTTGATGACATCCCAATAGTTCATTTTCGGTTTTGTTTTCCTTGCTTCTGGGGACATGTCTAGCAAGAAGTTGCTGCAGTTAAGGTTAAAGAGGTTCATGCCTGTGTTCTCCTCTGGGTCTTTGATAGATTTTTGTCTCACATTGAAGACTTTCATCCATTTTGAATTTATTTCCGTGTATGGTGTAAGAAAGTGGTCCAGTTTCATTCTTCAGCATTTGGCTGTCCAACTTTTCCAACACCATTTGTTGAAGAGACTGTCTTTTTTCCATTGGACATTCTTTCCTGCTTTGTTAAAGATTAGTTGACCATAGAGTTGAGAGTCCATTTCTGGGTTCTCTTCCTCTAATATTTCTTAATGATACACTACATTTCCATTTAGCTTAATTTTTTCCTAAAACTTATATCTTCATATTTATAGCAACCATATGATATAGTTAGTTTTGAAAACAAAATCTTTTATCTGACTAGAAAATCCATCAAATATGAGAATAAAATGAACATGAATATCTTGACAGCAAGATATCTTTCAAGACAGAAAGGAACATATTTGATTACATAGGAGAAAAAGATCCAGAGAGATAATGTGACTTTTCAAAATTCACTCAGTTAGGTGGCTTCAAAGCTCCTATAATGACCCCAGAACCACACCTTCACACTTATATTCATTTTTTTTCTGAGCCTAATACCCATTACAAGAATTAGGTATATAGTACATTTTATGGTCATATTAGGGACACTTTCATTTTTTTTTTCAAAGATTTTATTTATTTATTTGTCAGAGAGAGAGAGCGAGAGCGAGCGAGCACAGGCAGACAGAGCGGCAGGCAGAGGCAGAGGGAGAAGCAGGCTCCCTGCCGAGCAAGGAGCCCGATGTAGGACTTGATCCCAAGATGCTGAGATCATGACCTGAGCCGAAGGCAGCCGCTTAACCAACTGAGCCATCCAGGCGTCCCGGGACACTTTCATTTTGGCTTGGTAATTGTTAGTCCATGATAGGTGACTAATCAAAAATGAAAAAGTGATATAGGAATAATTAAAATCAGTGCATTGATCTTTAATAGTTCTGCATTATGGCTTCATTTAAAGGCAACAGTCATAACATATCTTGCGGGAGGGGCAAAAAAAAATAATAGGTTTTTTTTTTATGAAAATCAAGAGTTTAGTGGTAGATGGAAGACATACCCAAATGCTTAAAGGTTTTCTTATTTCAGTGAAGAGATCTGATATTTCTAAAGTATAATGTGTGGATTGTGGATGAAAGGATCATACCTTGTTAAATAATTTGGACTGCTCATATTAAAAATGAAAATGATATCTTATTTTTACAGTGCTAACCATTTTTGAAAACACATTTTAAAATCATTTGCTCATACCAATATAAAATAATGCTGCATGTGAAATACATTAGTATATCTATTCCCATATAAGAAGAGTATAATACTTAAGAGAGCTAGGTAATTGACCATTAGTGTAAGTATGAATCATTAGATCCTGGACTAAAAAATGGCTAATGTGATTTAAGTTCTCTACTCTTTATAACAGTCACTTTTGGAGTCGTGTTTTTAGGAATAATATAAAAAATTATAATATCATTTATCTATGATGAAATAAAGACATGTTATCTTAACTGTAAATCAAGGGAAGATAAACTTCCTTCTTCATATGCTAATTTTGTATGTGATTAACATGAGTAGACATTGTTCACATTTTAAAAAGCAATACATTGTTAAAGAAGTTGCAGTTTGTTTCTCAATAGGCATTTCAGACATGAATATTGAATTAATCCATTGTAATGATCCTCCTATCTTCTGCTTTACACATATTTGTGAATATTTCTCCTGCTGCCAATGATTCAAAATAAACCTATTTTTTTAAAGATTTTATTTATTTATTTGACAGAGAGAGATCACAAGTAGGCAGAGAGGCACTCAGAGAGAAGGAGGGGAAGCAGGCTCCCCGCTGAGCAGAGAGCCCGATGCGGGACTCGATCCCAGGACCCTGAGATCATGATCTGAGCCAAAGGCAGAGGCTTAACCCACTGAACCACCCAGGCACCCCCAAAATAAACCTAATTTGAGGCCATGGTATCTTTCCTCTCTTTGCAGCCTCAAAGGACAATCTTCTAGGATTACAATATGTTATTTTAAAAAAGAAATTAGAGTGTATTTTTTTCATTAAAAACAAAACAAAGATGGAAGTATATGAAAAGTCCTTACTAAAAAAATGTTTCATTGACTCAAATAGGCAAACAGGCAAACCTTCCACATTTCTAAAATCTGTTTTAGGAAGGTACCATTTAATAGTGACTTGGAAAGCTGTAATTATATGATAACTATGTCTCCCGGTGGACCTGGACAGTTGTTTACTAGTAAAAGTCTAACCTTGCCATTCACAGTGATTTCCAATTTTATCTCTAACTGAGGGAGAGGTGAATGAAAGACTCCTTTTCAAAGTTGTTCATCAGCTGCCTGAGTGATAACTCGTACATATTGATTTTGCCTCACAGAGAACTATTCCTTCTTCCAAGCATTCTCCCATTTTGTAGGCATATGAAAACTTAGAAAATTAAAGATCTTGGTGCAGAACTGGTTTTTCTCGTAACCTATTGGAACCGTAAGTTGCTTTGCCTATAAATGTAATTAGTAGTATTTATTTATATTTTGAAATCATTGTGAGGTTGAAATATTTTATACAAATATACTTCATAAGCCTTAAAGTACTCTAAAACACAAAATGGTAATAGCAGTAATAATGCAGTTTTGGAAATGTGCTGCTGATTTTTTTTTTAGGACTTTAGTATTTTAATACCCTAAAGGCCTAAAAACCACTAGACTTCAAAATAAGTATAATAGTAGCCTTTCATGTGTAACAGAGACAGAAGCCCCAGGGTTTGGCCTTAAGTAAATTGCTGGTGATTATAGAGTAAGAGGAGAAGATCCTCACCAAATCCCAAGCAATTTTCAACTTTTCACTAAATCTAGTTGCCTAAATTATTTTCATGATTTTTCATAAATGTTCTCTCTTAAGATTATGTTGTTTGAATTTTGGGGATATATTTAACATTATGCCTCATACACTGAAGGAAAATTAAGAAACAGCAATAGAAAAGTCATAAAAACGTACCAGATATGCTAACAAAGGTTGTATACTGGTATAAACAAAGGTTGTATACTGGTATCCCATTGTAGTTTATGAGAACTTTGCTAAGGCTCTTCCACAGTAACCAACATTTTGACTGCTAGAGGTATTGCCCCTATCCTGATTTCAAAACTTTTTCTTCAAGACCCTACAGTCAGTGTTTTTTTCTTTTTCTTTTTTTTTTTTTTTTTTAATGAGACAGTTGAGTAATAGTACTGTTGGATTAAAATACTAGCTTTAATTGTCTTTCTCCAAAGAACAGTAATTTTGTATATTGCACTAATTTTGAATTTTGAGTATTGCACTAAATTTCTGTTGTAATTAAAGGTTTAGTTGTGATACTTGAATGAAGAAGAGAATTTTTTGGTGCTATATATAATGTAATCAGTTAAACTGTAAATACAGAAGTTATACCATCTGGATATAATTTGATGCTTGATTAATCCTACATTATTTTGGTAATCTTTCTTTATTGCGTGTATTGGTCTAGGATGCATCCCAAACTATTTATTAGTTTCCTATTTAAACCTTATCATAGCCTGGATACCTCATCTACCACCACCACTAGAGTGGAGACTAGATATGTGGTTGTATTCAGTTAGTTTGTCAAGAAGTGATTGCAGGAAATAGGAATAGGGGTTGGAGGATAGAGAATTAGAAAAAAGAAAGCCACTGTTCTAGAGTTCTTCACCATTGTGAGCCAATGCTGGATTTGCTCCTTTCAGACACTTGAGAGGAGCAATGTTGAATTCAGCTTAGAGTTTTCTGCCTGAGTGATGGAACAGGAGCTCTTCTATTCAAGGGCAATAGTTGGCCTATAGCAGAGTCAGCCTCTCACCTTCAGTTGCACTTGTTCTCTGTGTCCCTAAGGTATTAAATCAGAAAAGCTGTAGGACAGTTCAGCTGTGATGACGTGTGAGAGGCTACTGTGTTGTACCTGGGAATTGGGGCAACAATGGCAAAGACAGAAAGTGGAAGGAGATATGGGGCAGAGTACATGGCATTATTATTCAAAGGATGGGGTGTGATGCAAAAAATTCTCTGTACCCCACTGTGTGATAAGGTTCTAAAGGATACAAGGCCAGTCATAATCAGCTTTGTAACCTAGCAACGAGTTCACTGCATACATGCAGAGTGCTGTTTCCTAGGTTCTACTCCCTGTACTTTTTTCAGATGAAGATCCCTGTCACAGCATTCTGATCACTGCTTAGAGACCTTACATGCATTTGCTTTGAAACAAGATAAAAGTTATTCTCCTTAGCCTGGCATTGAACTTGCTTAAAAAAATGGTTCTCATATATTTTCCCAACCCATTTCTAACTCCTTAGTCAGTCACCTACTTCCCTCTTCCTTCACTTTTCCTGTGCATTCCAAAAGACTCGATTCAAATAACACATTCTTCATCAAACTGACATAATACCTTATACGTGTTGGGAAATTAGAAAGCATTATCAGGAGTGCATCTTGAGAAAACAGCTCAATTTCAGGATCTTACTCACAGAGAGTAAATGGTATTTCCTGAAATTGTAATAAATTCAGTAGAGCAATAAGGAAAGTGCTGTTTCTCTTCTTCCAGTTCATTATTCTGTCTTTCTCCAGGTACGTATAGTTTAGGTAATGGTTGTGATCTTCATGTGATACTTCTCTTTCAAAGAAATTCCAACAAATTTCTTGCTAAGTTATTTCAGATTTAAAAAATGCATTAACATTATGTAAACTCTGCACAACAGGATTCAATAACGTTCCTAATATCTTTGGTTAAAAAACAGATTTTCAATGAAATAATGAGATTTGCACATGCAATTTGGAGAACCACCATTTTGTGCAGGCTATTTAGATGTGGCTCACGATATATTTCAATCTTATAAATAAAGAATAAGGAAAAAATACTTCAGACTGCACTGGTATATGAAGACTTCAGAGTGCTTGGTCCACTGAATTCATATTTCACATAACATTGCCTTGGATCAAGAGATCAGCATTCAGCGAAGTAAATGACAAATGGGTGAATGATTACAGGTTACACTGGTCCTAGCTTATAGCATACCATCCAGAAGCTAACATCCTGATGGAGGAGTCCTTTTAAGGGGCAATTGAGTTGTCAGCTTGTGAGATTATACCTCATGAGAATTGGGCATCTTCCAATCTAAAGAAATAAAATTATATTCTTTCTAGATCCCAGTGAGTTGAACACATGGATCCAAGAACCAAGAAAGGAAAGTAACAGCAACCTTGCTTACTCTCATTCCCATTCGTGCTTGGGAATTTGCCCCCCTCCCTCAACCTCCATGCAAATCTAGGAACTGCTAACTATAGGTCTTGGTTCTGGAAAAGGAACACTTTTATCAGGGGGCCTCAAGGGTTACATTTAATTTTAATCATGGCAATCTTAGTTTCCTTGCAGCAAGAGAAAAGCAGTCACAGAAAGGAGTCACCATTTCCTGGCTACCATTAAATGGTAAATAGTGTAATGACTGTATCATTAGGCAGGGGCAGGGATGCTGTTATACAATAATATCTTTAGTGACAAGGTGATTCATGGGGAGTGAGTCTTGTTACTTACCTATTCTCTTTGGACATTAGGTGGACAAGCGCAGCAGTTACATTCTTGCAAGGACAAGGTGACAGTTCTGAGGATCTGTGTCTGAGTCATACCACTGGCATAGTCATTTGGTTTTATATAATCTGGCATAGATACTGACTAAGGATGAAAGGAGCTTCTAATGAGGAAGATCTAGAATAATGGTGGAAGATGACTGGTACCAACGAAGGCACCAAGACTAGAGACAGGGGCAGGGACCCTGATTTATCGTCCTACCCTTTCTTTTTTGAGTTTACCCAGAGAGAGAAAGCAACAAGAATCTTGCAAGAGTTGTTCCCAGTGGATGACTGTATTATATGCAGTAAGTGGGTCCTAAGTGGGCAATAGGTAGAATCTTGTAGATGCTGTATTTTTCTCTCTTTTTTTAAAAGATTTATTTATTTGTCTCAGAGAGAGGGAGAACACAAGCAGGGGGAGCAGCAGGCAGAGGGAGAAGCAGATTCCACGCTGAGCAAGGAGCCTGATGCAGGACTCGGTCGCAGGACCCCAAGAACATGACCTGAGCTGAAGGCAGATTTAAGGAAAGGAAAGTTAACAGTGGTTTAGGACAGGCTTAAACCGACTGAGCCACCCAGGCATCCCGATGCTGTACTTTTCCACAAAGATCTCACCTAAGCACTGAGACACTTCCCCCAACTGTCAGAAAGGGTATGTGTTTATGGCAAACAGCTGAGTCCTTCTCGGGGAATTGTCTTTTACAGCCTTACCTAGAATTAAATCCTCTCCCCAGAGATAGCCCACATGCAACAACTCGTCCACTTGCTCACTCCCTCATAGATGTTGTTGCCCAGAGTGCTCGAAATAAACATCCTTTAGGCAAATCATTGTCTCAGAGACTGTTTCCCAGGAACACAAACTAAGACAAGCTGCTTTCTAAAAAAAAATGCTTATAGTACCTATTCATATATGGCATATATTCATCTCAAATTAGAAATAATCCTCTCCCCTGCACACACACTTAAAATGATCTATATCATCTTCATGATTAGATTCCAATAATCTCTAGACAATACAGGTCTCTCTTAATACTTATAGCCTCATTCTGTAATTAAGGACTTGCTATGTCCTATATGTACACCCTTACCTATACTTTTATCTGTCTTCTACCTACCCTTTACTGGTTTAACCAATTTATACGCATCTGTTAGGTATCAGCTCCAGTGTTGCCTCCATTAAAAGTCTTTCCCTAACTTTTGTTCTGATTTAAATATATACTATGTACTGAAAAATACTGTGAATACTTCGGTAATGGTATTTTAAACATTATGGAACTAACATAGAGCTGTTACCCTGGTGTGAAATGCACTCCTGAAGGCCAGAGACCAAATCAGAAAGAGAGAGAAAGTAATTATATGCTTGTGAGCTCTGGAATTGAACTGCCTTTAATCTGTTGTGAGGAATAAGAGATTTACCAGTATAATTTCAAATTCACATAAACCAAATCTGCACTTCCAGAACTTCGCTTAATGGCTCTCAAACAAATGGCTATTTGTTGAAGAGATAAATAAATGACTAAATAAATAATTGGTTGATTGAAGAAAGAGTAGACTAAAGACAAAACAGTGAAGGAATAATATTTCCAATTATGGTCATATTTCCATAAAACTAACAAGATTATAAAAATATTTAATTTTCATATTAGCTTTTTGGGTTAGATTTTTTTTTCTTTTTGGGGGGTTAGATATTATTATTTCCATTTATTAGCTAAAAAAATGAACTTCAAGGGTTTAAGTAATTTTCCAAATATTATAGCATACATAAAGCCCTAATGGAATTATTCAATTCTAATTACTTTATAGTTTGATAGAGAGATGTGTGTGTGTGTGTGTGTGTGTGTGTGTGTGTGTGTGTGTTTCAAAGGACATGAGTTTAAAGAGCTATGCAGAGTGAGAGGTAAAAGTGGCATGAATATTGGTTGTGGCAAGGGGAATAGAAAGAAAGAGATGACTCCAAATGGTATGCTGAAGGCAGACTCAGTCAGCAAGATCTATTGGCTAGTTAGCTATCAGAAGAGAGGGCTATGAACCAATCAATGACAATAGCACATTTTTAGCCTGGGAGAATTGGAGAATGGTGGTTCAGTTAACAGAACTACCAGGATCAAGGCTTGAAGTTGGTAAAACAGAAAATAAAAAAATACGTACACAATACTGATTTTAAGGTTATTTCAGAACCTCTCAATAGAAATTCAGGGCAAGAGGTCTAGGGAGATGAAAAGTAGTATTGATATATAACATTAATATACTGCATATTAATGTTAAACATTTTAAATGTATATTTTGGAAGTTTTGACCAAAAGATTTGTAAGGCACTGTGTTGGCTTCAAGTCAAAGATGGGTCAGAGCACTGAAAGGAAAGCAGGTTGGAGCCAGGCCTATAATTGTAGACTTTTTTCATTTGAAATAATAATAGATGGTGCACATGCTATCAATACATATTGACTACAAAAACCCATAAAGAATGAGTGAATTTGAGTGTAAATATTTTTTAACCTAACAAAAGAGTAAAATAAGTTGGTTTTTTAATTATCACCTATTGCTGATTGGCATTTTCTAGAATCATGCTTCATCTGACCTGGGTCAAAATCATTATAATTCTGAACTGCAATATATAGAACATAACCAACTTATCAAAGAAAAAATATACTAGCCACAAAATGAATAAGGAAAGCTTGCATTTTTCTTATCCCTTTTGGCTTCCTCATAAATCCTTTTATTAATACTAATAAAACATAGAATCAGGATAGTCTGTACTACTTTTTGAAAAGATTACCTTGTTAAAGTTCACTTCAGCCTTGTAGTTCACTTTAATATCATATGGAACAAAGTTATTTATATAGTTCATTTCATTCAGATGACACATATATCCTTTACAAACAAACTGAACATGGGAATAGAATAAAATATGCCACTTATTCAATATGTATAGTACATGACAGGTTTTTCAGAGCAAAAACCAAAAATCTTACTCCCCCCCCCC